>VDFB02334207.1:0-25375 GCA_007258455.2 Sequoia sempervirens
GGACCAAATAATCCAATCCCCTTCATTCCACTCCTTTTCCCTCATGCTCTATTTTTCTTGGGGAAATTGGATAGTTTAAAAGCTTAGCTTAGTCGTAGTTAATGATCTGCAAAACCAGAGAAAACTTTAGCTACGATGCATTTGTGTTTATGCACCCTTGTGTCCTGCAGCTGAACAAAAAGATAGGGTATTCTGCTCTTTAATCCCGAAATCAGCAAAGAGGGACTTCTCCTCTTTAAATAACGAAGTTGTTACCAAACACTTGAAACAGTTGTCCGTTTACAATAAGCACTCCAGAGGTGCTAATTTAAACGCCAACATGCCTCATCTGCAATCTTGGTAGCCATATCTCTATCATGAATCATGTGCAAGTAGGCTGTTTTAATTTCCCTCATAGTGTTCTCCATAATTTGATAATCAGTAAGAGAAAAATTAATCTCACTTTGACCTTTTGGTGCATTTTGAATTATGTTGTCCACATGCCAATGTGTACTATCCAAACTAGATAAGATTTGCATTTCGTTTTCAACGGACACCATGCATTTATTCTTCCAACTTTCCTTGGGAATTTCAAGTTCTTGCAAGTTGAATGTACTGTTGTTACGATGCATACAAAAATCGGAACTTTTTCCATATCTGTCACCAATGTCTCCATGATTATCTTCAATCTTATCACAGGATTCTAGAATAGCTTCTTTATCCAATTTGAAAAGCGGATTATCATAGGTTACATTAGCTTCAACTTCGAATGAGGGATTACTAAGAAACTGAAAGTGACTCTTGATTCCACTATCAGGCCTCTCTTGTTGCTGGTCCAAACTATTATTTAGATTTTTGGGACAATGGTGTGGATCATAGGTCTCATGGATGTTGTCTAGTTCCTTAATCTCTTCAATTTTTCCTTTGTTCCCTTCTTCCTTGAAATGTTCAATGACTACAATCAGATTTCTTTCTTTTTGCTCTTCTCTCAACTTAGCTTCACTTTGCTTGTATAAATCTAAGGCCTCAAGGTGACTCGAACTGTCATATAACCTCTCTTTCGATTCACTTTCGTTAGAAAGAGTACTCTTCTCATCAGTAACAATTGATTGATTTGAAGAGACCATGTCCTCCTCAAAAGGTGAGGGAGAATTATGACCAAAATCCTTATCCCTAAGTGACTGCACAAAATTTGCTTTATGATCAATAGTTTCAATCCCTTCTATATCTTTCTCAATGCATGATCCTTGAGAGGGAGTAAGAGCAACCTCACAGTTAAAAGGAATTTCACACACATTCTTCATAGGCTCATTTTGGTGGTCAAACCAAAAATCTCCTGCATCGTGGAAATGAAAGAAGTTATCATCTATAGCCGATGTGAAGCGATTATTAATTTTAGTTGGCTCTTCATGTATTGACTCCTCATTAGTGGCTGCCTCCTCATGAAGCCAAGTACTTATTTCATTGGTGATAGAAGAAATGTATGAAGATTTATCTTCCTCCTCATGAACAATTTCCACATCTCGTATTTTCTTGTATTCATCTTTTGTATGTACAACTAAGGGAACTTCCTCCCATTCATCTTTTGAATTGATCCTCTCTTGCTCTCTTTTTCCAAGTGAGGTTTTAATTTTTCCTCACATTGTGTGAACACATCGAGGAACAATGTATATGCCAATGACGAGGGAACCCATACTTGTTTCCAAACAGACCATAGATATGGCGGGTCGGAAGAAAACATCACTCTCTTGGATAGTTAGAATCATAATATCTTTCATGGCTGCACACACACTTTTATCATGTACATCCTCAATTGTGACGAAGGAATGATAGAACATGTTGTAGATCAGATCTTGCAACCTTAGGTCCACAAGAAGGATACTTGTCCTGATTTCCACAAATGTCTTCAATATGGTCACCCTCCTTGAATAATGCTTACTATTGGTGTCATCCAGATTTTCAAAACTGCCTACAATCAGGAGTACTACTTCTTTCATTGTGTCATCGTCATAGGGCACTAGAGGTACCACGATTCTCATAATCTCACTTAAACAAGAGGTCACCAACAACTTGATCTCCTCATCACAATGCTTCAACCATTTGTGCTATTTCAAGGTGGTCACTATAGATGTTAGAGCTACATCTAGCACCTCAAAAGACTGCTCAATAAGACTCAAACATTCTTCTACTCTTTTCAATGTGACCACAATGTCATTCCTTTGAGATAAACTACTGAGCTTACTACCTAATTCATAAAGTATTCTTGCCAACCATTTTCTATCATTGATTGCAATACTTAAAACAAACAGTCAATTTGTTGCATTACCCAAAGGCTGGTAGGATCTTCAGCTCTAATACCACTAAAATGTCCCTTACTCGCGATTGGTCGTTTTTTCGATTTCATTCATTAAAGGTTGACAATGTAAACATGTTGTCAACAAATCAGGTATACAGAATTGCACTCTTGCATTATTATTATAGGATTCGTGTCAGGACATCAAAGGGCAGCTCTATATGTACATGACCGCCTTGCTCACTTATATATAGAATAAATTATGATAATAACGATGCAATTCACTACCGTTAAATGATAATGTCCATGCCAGCCTCGATTAGTATAGACTACGTCTATCAATTCTCTCGAGTTCTATTGGCTAGGTAGTTCGGTTCAAGGACTTGATTCTAGTTGGGTTGAGTTTTTGCCAAATATTTTCTATTTTGGCAGGGGTGGATGAGGGTTACATCGTTGACCTTGAACAATTATTCTCTGAGTTTGAGCCTTTACAGATGATTTACTACTTTTAGCATTACTAAAATAAATGATCCATTTCAAACCTTTGGACAAGTCAGGGCTGGATATTCTAGCATATTCAAATGACTAAGTGCTTTTGATTATTTTGTGTGAGTTGTGTCTCTTAGAAAATTGTATAAATAATGACTTTATATTTTAAAGTTAAAGTCATAAGAGAACTTTATAAAAAGTGACCAAGGCGCCTAGTCTCATCACTTGAAGTTGTTTTTAAAGATTAAATTATAACACCTTCACCTTGGGCGACCTTACTTTGGAGGAAAAAAGTATTAAAATTAAATTTAAAACAAAAGTCACTTGAGAATGGTGTGGGTTTTAGAGATTTTGGGCGCCCAACTCAAGTTTGAAAATAAAAGACATTTTGGAGCCTCATTTTCTCTTATGCTGAAGATTGATTTACAGGGATATGTTGCTGGTTTGAAGCCAGAGATTGCAGGACGGAGTTGAGGACGATACCCCTTAGTTCTAAGACTAGCCCCGACAGTGAATGACCTTGCTCAGGCTGGTGTTAGGTGATTTCAATCAGAGATCACAACTGGGCTTACCAAAATGAAGATATTTCAGTATTTTTGAGTGGTTTTCAGTAGGGATTTTTGGTGTGCTTTAGCTGGTTTTGGTTTGGTGTGCTTCTCTTTTCAGTTGGTGTGATTTTAGCAAGTTCAGAACTTTCATTGAAATAGAAAGTCTAGTTTTGCTCATAAGTCGGATAGGAGGAGATATGAAATGGGTGCCAGATAAATCAAATCCTCTCTCAAGGGCAACCCTTCTTGCACAAGCTTGGATTTTTTGAAGTGGGTTTTGAATTTCTAGAGCAAAATCGCCCTATCTAGGAGGTACGGCCTGCTGGGTGAGAGAGTTGGGGTTTGCTGAACTGAAAGGCGTCATTTTATGTGTTTTTTGGAGACCCTCTTCAAGTATTTAGGGCGCAATACAGCTGGAGTACGTTTGGTAGAAGATTTGGTTGGTGCGTGGCTTCAAAAGGAACATCATATTGCTGTTGGTGACACTAATTTCCAGGTCTGAGATAAGTTTGAAATCCGATACTGTTTGCTTTGTATGACTGAAATAACAATGAAAAGAAATCAGAATTTTGTGACTTCTGAAAGTGCTTAATTTCTTGCTTAATATCGCTTTATATTTAACTTCTGTTATGCACTTATTTGAAATATTCAAAAGCACATGTAAACCCTTCAAAAACATTGCAAAAAACAATACAAAACTTTCCAAGAAACTTTCAAACAGCAAGCAGCACAACAGGGGAAATACAAAAAAAAATTGGGGGTTGTTTATTACATGATATTTGGATTGTGAATTAGTTCCAAGAATGAAAGTTGATAATAACCAATAATTGTTGTTTCTGCTTAATTGCTCTATAATCATATGATTAAATATGTCGTAGAATTGTGGCATCAAAGTGATTGCCATTTCTGTTTTAATTCTTTAAATTCATGCAACTGAAAGTGATGTAGGTTGATGCCTTAACTCAGATCACTGTTTCTAATTATCACTTTATCTTTTATGCGATTTGTTTGGATGTTGTTTCATATTTGGCCTGTTTGCGCATACATCTAATATGGCAGTTTGTGGCTCCTTGGAGCACTTAAATCTGCTGTATAAAAAGTATATATATCTGTAACTTAATCCATGATGTTTGCTTTGAGACCTATCTTCCTTTAATACCCATGACTGGGTCAAAAGATACAGCTGTTTATTGCAACCTTTCTACAAGGACATGTCTCTTCATAATTAATCGCTGCTCTTTTAAGCATATTTAATAAAGTATCATCCTTTGGTGGAATTGCCACTTAAAAGTTTGTTTATTTATTTAGAGGTAGTTAACATTGTCTCTCAAGGAAATCGCTGACCATCTTCCTTTAAGTAGCATTTAATTTATACTTTATGTTATTATTCGTTAATACTTAGCGCCCTCTCCTTGGGCGGTTTGAATGATATCAACTAGCCATAATATGCCGTCGATCACCTTTCAAAGATAATAAGAATTGGCGGCACGTGACATAATTAACTTCATCGCTCCATTGGTTATTCCACAGTTTGTATGAGATGGATATGATAACGTGATTCCAACTAGGCAGCGATTGTGATGTCGCCGCTCTAGTCAGTTATCAGGTGCAATGTGTTAGCCTATTTCTTGGACCCTTGTGGGCTAACTAGATTGGTTAGAGGGTCAGTGATATTTTCTAGAGGAGTTGGTCGTTCTCATTTTCAGAGTTCAGTGATTGGCTCACTGCAAGCCTTGGCAGTTCAGGAGTTGACAGCTTCTGACGGCACAGAGATATATGGTGTTTTGAGGAAGTTATGATTATTTAAGTGATTTAAGTTATATTAATTTAATACTTTATTATAAAGTCAAATTGACTTTATTCTTTTTATATCACTTAAATATTCATAAAAAGGTGATTTAAAATTAAATCACTTATGCATAGAAGTGGGCGCCCAAGTATTTAATTTGGAACTATTGAAAAGTGAATTAAATATGATTTAAAATATTTAAAAGATTGCAAGTGGCATCACTTTCTTGAAAGTCGTGCCTTTTTGGATATAAGGCATTTTGGCAATGAGAAACTCACTTATTGATTATTTTGAATTTTCCTTTGGGTTTTCTTCTGTGCTATCCTCTGTGATCAGGGTTTGAGCAAATCTTCCATTGGAGAACGGAATCTCTTCAATGTTGAGCATTTTTGAGACTGTGAGAGACCAGTCGAATTAGTGCATTGGTGAGAGCTTCATTCAGAGGTTCTATTGAGCTAAATCTGTGTTTCTATTGAGTTTCCTTATCAGTTTCAGGAGGGTTTGAGAGATGGCATCTTTCTTTCATCTGGTAGACACTCTACTTCATGGGCCGCATCTCTGGGCTGGGAATCTTGGCTTTTGCTTGAAGTGTGCTCTTTTGTGAGCATGCTGACTTTCTAGGAGAAACGCCTTTCTTTTTTAGGGTTTCTCTTCATCTTCTTGGGCGTCTGGCTTATACCTATCATTTGCCTCAGTTTCCAGGCTGGACATTGCATTCTGTAGCTTCCTACACTGGATTTTGTCTGTTTTTCACCATCTTGGCTGGCGAACTGGACTTACTTTCTTAAATAAATAATCTGGAAGCTTTTGGGTATGTTTATCATTTGTGATCTATTGGTTTCAGTTAAATAATATCTTCTGCACTTTCATTCTGTAGAAAATAGCTCAGATTTACATTCTATGAGCATTTTATATGACACCCTTCTTTGTTCATAAACTTCTAAAAACTAAAACACAAATAAGATGCTGTAATTTGAGCTGTAAGCCAGCAGGGTCTGGCAGGGTTTGAATGATATCAACTAGCCATAATATGCCGTCGATCACCTTTCAAAGATAATAAGAATTGGCGGCACGTGACATAATTAACTTCATCGCTCCATTGGTTATTCCACAGTTTGTATGAGATGGATATGATAACGTGATTCCAACTAGGCAGCAATCAATAGGAGTAAACCTGAGATGAAATAACCACGTCACCATAGAATTGCTGAGCATATTTCGTAGCAGTTAATATCAGAAGTGGCTCCCTTATGCTATCGATCAATTGACTATCAAACGGTTTCCAGAATAATGAAGGCTGCCACAACTAAAATCGATGACTCCTGCAACATTGATTGGCCAAGGGCAATTTGCATATAACTATTAATGATGATGACCCAGAGAATAATACAACCCACTTCTCTTTGCGTAAGAGTTCTAGGTTTGCTATTTAATTGAGGATGCCACCAATATTTGAATGACTCAGGAATGAGTCCAACAATGAAAATGACGACCCAACCTCAGATTGGATATCAATATTCAGCTTCTCTCAGACCTCAAAACATGGGAAATTACAATGCAGCAAATAAAAAATTGGAACTGTGTGCTAGCCTCTGTGGAAAGGTGTTGGTAAATAGAAATGCTTGAATGATTATACATCCTTAAAGTTCTCTGTAATGTGTGGTGATGCTTCAGTGTATGGAAAGGAATGCTGGAAATGAAAGATAGCCTAGATGCTCAGGATAGATGTGTGATACAAGTTTTGAATAATGGATAAACCATGGTAACCAGTAGCAACAAAAGAATGGTTCTAGGAAGTTCACAGGTAATGGAAGAATGTAGCTTTAGGAAAATTCACAAAAAAATAGCAAAAAATTAGAATTCAAATGAGAGAGAATAAATTATAAATATTGCTATGGAAGATTAAGAAAAGACAGATGTGCATAATGAGTCCTTTTACATACTAATGGTGGATATACTAAAATGAGCGCACAAAATAGAGTGGAAATTGCAAAACAATCTTTTACTCCACACTTGGGTTCACAGAAAAAATAATAGCTTCCTTGTAAAAGTTTCCCTAAACACTTGAGCCTTTTCAACATACACTTGTGGTTCTCTTATGTCATTCGCTTGGACTTGTAGCCACTTTGCCAAATTCACATTTTTGAAGTTATATCTACTACTAGGGCTTATAGAAACAATTATAGGTTTCTTATAAAAGATTCTCTGTAACTACAACATCAGAAAAAAAAATTGATGGAAACATGCCCCTTTCCTTCTTTTTGTGTGGTCTTCTTTATTGAAATTTGTAACTTCATTCTTTAGTCCCTCGTGAAATTCTTACTTTCATTGTGCTTAAGAAGATTCTCATGTTCTATTTTATTTTCCCATCCCCAGCTGAAAAATATTCTTCAGCTTTATTTCTTTCCCATTGAAAACCTATTTTGCTCCTGGAGCCACCACTTCCTACATACCACCAAGGAACATAGATAGACCCATCTGCCATGAAAAAAAAAGAATGCTGTTTTCTATATATAAGCCACTATTTTCTACTATTTTATGTCATCTTTTTTTCAAGAAATATGACTGTCTCCATGAATAGCCCAAATTCCCAGCAAGACAAGCCTTCTTTATGATAAAAAGCAACAACTCCATAAGGTAGTATATCTCCTTTAAATACCACATGGAATCTATATTATAACCAGATGTATCTTCAATCTGGCTCCTTGGAAGAGACAATATCTCATGGCAAGACATGTTCATTTTTATGGTAAAATTAACAGTTCTTGAATATGTAATCATGGCAAGTGCAGGCAGCAGGGTAGGCATAGTAGCAAGCATGGACGAAGATGCAACAAGGGAGACCAAGTAGGGGCTTCTGCAAAGAAAGGAGATAATGACCTGAGAAGTTTTCAGATTGGTAAGGAAGGAAACAGTTTTTCCGAGAGCTAGAAGATTGGAGTGATTACAGGCAATTGAAAGGAGAGTCGGACACCCTGCAAATTGAAAAGGGAGAAGGATTATCGAGCCACTAGTAACCCTTGTTTTCTCTCCAGAAGGGCTTTCACAGCTCTTCTGGCTTCTGGATAAATCCTCGGTTGTGTTTTGTGGCCTCCTTTGGATGCGGTTTCAGTCAAGCATATCATTTACATGGACTGCAGGAATTCTTCCAATTTGTTTCACTGCTACAGCATATTTTGGAAGTCCCGAATCATAAAAGATATATTGTTAACAGTTAAGTCTCCTACACTAATTAAAGTGTTCTCAGATTCAATTGTGGCTCCAAAATTGCAGCAACCTCTCAGTCATGACGCAAAGGATACTAGGGTTCCAAACGCTGATATTTCTTTGAATAAGGGAATTGTTGGAAAGATTTCAAGATGCACTATTGGTGCTCTTTCTTTGGGAGATCTTCCAATGAGATTGGCTGAGGATGTCATGGAGTGGTCTCCTTTAAGATTGCATTGATCAGATTTCAAAGGACTTGGACTGTAAATCTCTTGTGGGCAGATTTTTGGGCAGAAGTCAACAGATTGCTAAGATTTATCGATAGATGGAGAGCACTTGGCACGGCATTGCTTGTCCTTCTTTATTTTTCTGTCTAAGGGTTTCTTTCAAATTCAGTTTCAGGCAAAGTGGGACTGCAATTTTTTATGGAACAATTATCTGTGGTTTTTTGGCAAGGTTGGCCTCTATTTGGGTCCATGGAAACCCTTTCTTGATCCAGAGGCGGAAATTATTACTAAGATCCCTATTTGGGTTCACGGAAACCCTTTTCTGATCCAGAGGTAGAAATTATTACTAAGATCCTTCTTTGGATCCTATTTTACAGTCTTCCTTTGGTAGAAATTAAAATTTGATTAAGTTGCTGGCAGAACAAATTGGTGACTTTGTTAAGATGAGTTCTGTACAAGATGGTTTTCAGAATAGCTTTGTGAGAGTTTGTGTCATAGTTGACACTTCTAAAACCTTGTTTTAGTCCATTAGAATCTTCTCTTCACATAGTTCTTTCCTTCAACATGTGCACTTGAAGGAGTGCCCTTTAGATGTTTTTGTTGTCACAAGCTTGGGCATAAGATTGCTGATTGCCTTTCCTCCAGGATTCCTATTTCTTTTCAAAATTTGTTCACAGTAAAGGATTCCAAAATCTGGACAGCCAGACAAGGATTTTATTTGGAGGAATCATGATTGTTTTTTTTTGCTTAAGGAGGAAAATTTTTAATAGTTTTTCTCTTGATAAGTAGGAGGTATTTTCCACAGCGAGTCAAATTATGATATTGCTATCAGGATTCATTATCATGAGAGATGGGTTCTTGTGAACCACTACTCATGAAACAAGGGTCAATGAGTTTGGCTCGAAAACTACACGGTTGAATCCTGATAGCAATATCATAGTTCTTCTCTTGTTCTAGTTATGTATCTTTTAGGAGGTTTTGCAGTTCTGGATGGGGATTCTTCCCTTCACTTTGACAGATATTGAGCCAGGTTCAGTGGTTCAGCAAAGGGAAAAGATGGAAAGACTGCAGGAGAAGGCAGCCTTGGTTTGGAGAAGTCACAACTTCAAAGATTTACTGATCTGGGTTTCCCCTATAGAGATGAATCCCAGATGATGGATGATGAGGATTTGGTGTCATTATTTTAGGGGAAACAATGAGAAAGATCATTTATCTGGCTCAAAAATTTCAATTATTGCTCAGTTGGAAAGTCAAAAAACAAAAGCATATGTGGGCCCAAAGCTAGGTTACCAGATTTGCCTACATTGGGTCTCATCGCCAAATCGAACAAGAGCAACAGCAGGAGTATGGTCAAGGGTGTGGATGGGATCGACAAGGCACGGCACTAGTGCCCCAAGGAGTAGGGAGGTGCTGAAGCTGAATCCTGTAGGATTTTTTTCAAAAAAAACACACCAAAACAAAGAAAAAAATGTGAAAACTAGTCATGTCCTTGAAAAGTTAGTTTGACCTATGGTATTCTCTTGAAGAAGATGAAATAATAGTACACTATCATGACAAGCTTGGAAACAAGTAATTTGGAAAAAAATTAATTAACAACGTAAATTAGCATTGTGGATAAGTTTTTTGACAAACATAAATAATGTGGGTGGTGAGAAATAGTGAAGCAGTTGCCAAGGCGAACAGACAATGAATAAAGAACTGCTGAAATACCCATCTGAAGAAAGGACTAAAACACACCACTACATACAAGTTTTTATTACCTCCATTAACATCTTTGTGCTCAAGGAACTTTACCACAAAGACGCACCTTGTAATAATACTATATGCTAGTGTTTTTTATATTTTATTATTATTTATATTATACAATATAGTTACTATTATTAATATATATACATATATATACATATGCATATATACATACATATACATACATATATGTAAATATACATACATGTATACACATATGTATATATATATATGCATACATGTATACATATGTATACAATAAAGTATACACATATGTACACACACACACATATATATATATATTATACATACATGTATACATATGTATACATCTATATGTACACATATGTACACATCTATATATATATATTGTGATATAAGGGGGATTTGCTGCTCGCGGGTCTCTTTGTTCTCGAGAGACCCCAGGGAACGAACTGCCCTTATACACCTCAGATTAAGAGAATCGGCAGAGATATAGAAACAAGTAGCTAAATCTATGTTTCAAAAGGAGTTGTTTCAGATTCCGAGAGAGTGAAATCTCAAGATTTCTGTCTCAAAAGAGTAAACTCTCGGCCAGAGGACGGGAGCGCAATTTCAGGACGTCAGCGCAGCGCACTGTCGTTTGATAAGTGCACTATCGTCCAGGCAACAGAGAGCACTGGAAAACAGACGGACAAAGACGGATTTCACTTCTAAACTCAAAAATGAGGTATATTAATCTAAAAGAATAGGAAATCAAATACTGTGATAACTATAAAGGGATTTGAGGAAGCTTCACCTTTCGTTGAGAGTGAGATCTTTCACTCCAAACTCCACTTCGTTCCTACACACACAAGATCAAGGGGAAAATGTTGGGGCTGTATAGGGGCCTGCCTCAGTCAAACCCCCATTTTGGTGTTCCCACCTCCACGGACAGCCAAGTTGGAAAGGAAAGCAAATGGAGTAAACAAAACATGTGGTGAAAGCAATACCAGCTCAGGAGTAGAACCCGCACCACAAAAGGAGTACGTGGTGAAAGCAATACCCGCTCAGGAGTAGAACCTACACCACAAAGCTGCAAGTAAACAAATATGGAAGGAAAAACAAGGAGAGAGAGAGAGAGAGCGTTACCCACAAGCCAAGGCCCTCTCTAGAGCGCACGAATGCACCGTTGAGCGCTTTCTTGAGAGTTGTTGCTGTTGGAGGGACCTCAATCCGGCATGGCTTCGCCTATGGTAGCACTGCTGTTGAAGATCAAGAGAATATCAAACTGGAAGCAAAATATCAGAGAGCTTTGAATGAAAATCTTCCAACCCCCAAATGAGAGCCAAAAAGGGGTTTTTAATGCTTGCAAGGGCGGCAAAGAGCCATTATTTCTGAAATGTAACTGCCAGGACATGTGTCTCATGGGTCAACATTCCAGATTCTTTGTTTGAAACTCGAAAAACCGCCAGGCGTCCAAACCCTGTATTTTCGAGAAACGTGTCAACGGGCTTCTACTGCACTGCCACAAGTCCACATGAAGTTGAAATCGCGAAATTCGAACTTATGGGATTTTGTCATTAATGCTCTGGGACGTCATAAATGCTAGGCAAAAATGCAAAAATGTGGAATTGCCCCTAGGTGCAATTTGACGACATTACATTTTGCCCCCACTTTAGTGGGCTCGGTTTTGAAAAAATCAGCCTCACTAAAGTAAAAAGGAGAGATGTCATTCAAATTTTGAGTTTTACGGATTTGCGTGCAAAAAAAAGGACGATAGCGACTACTGAAGTCGAGCTAACCAGTACTGAAGGTGCCCCCAGCATCTAAGCCCAACAAGCAGCATAAAAATGGTCATCAAAGCGATTCAAAGTTTTAGCCTGCAAAACTCAAATTTTAAGTCAATTTCGTAAAATCAGAAGAAAGCTACTACGAAGAGAGGAATGATCAAGAAAAAATCATTGATTCAGAAGAAAAATATGATAAAGAGATGACCTTATGCCCCCTCCTAAGTTTTCCCCCAGCTTGGTGGGGAAAATTCAGGAGAAACCGGGGAGCCACAAGCTCTAAGAAAAATGAGCCCCGGGGGGCCTATATATACCTAGGTGGGCCCCTAGAAGGGTCATTTTCACTATTCACCGGAAGCAAATTGTTGACATTTGTGAGAAAAAGTCAACAAAATGCCTAGCAAGAGAGAGCACGGTCCGAGGTTGGAGCAGTTGCATGAGGACATCGCTGAGGGCCGGGAGGTAGACCAAATAGGCCGCTAAACCTCGTATTTTGTGATTTTAGGCCCCTTTTTAAAGATTTTTCAAACGGCAAGGTGCGCAGGCATCCTGTTTTTGCGCCCTCGTCCTATTTTCAAGTTGGCATCTACGTTACAAGCTGGAGTCTCGACTCTGCACTGGCGTCTTCGAGGCGACCACGGCAGTCAGGGACGCATGCGCGCTGCACAAACGTCCACGTGGCGCACATATGTCTGAGATAATTTTTGTTTTTTTTTTATGTTCTGACTCGGATTTTTTCCATTTCATTGTAGGAGTATCCAGAGCTCTGAGAGCATCCAGGAGGCTGAGCGTTTCGACTCATGCGCGATCAGCAAGACCGTCTATCAGACGACAAGGTCACGCATTTGCAGCAGGTCGGTCTCTGGCATGTATTCACTATGCCGAAGATGAGATACCATGACAGGATGTTGACAGCCCTGATGGAGCAATGGGACGCCACCACATCATCTTTCCAGTTACCCTACGGAGAGATGACGATCAAACTCAAGGACGTCTATCGGATCCTCGGGCTACCCATCCGCGGACGATGGGTGGCTCTCGATGATACATGATCAGCGCGAGAGAGGAGGGAGGGCATCCTCTACTGCACAGGGAATAAGTGGCAACCAATAGAAGAGGTAGAATATATCCATGTTAACCCTCTGCAATGTGGTTAATCAGCAAGTGTAGGGCTTTGAACAGTTTTCTAGCTCAATGTACAATTCATCCCCAATTTCTGAATGATGCAGGTCCAACATAGAGAAAGTTGATAGTGGGGAACTAGACAATAAACCTGACCTTGATGCCAGTAGAGAATAGTGAAGCAAGGGAGAATTTTGAAGAGAACCTTCAGGAAAATCCCACCAATATTTGTAGATCCCACGTTCAAATCATAAACCAACAGCGCTTCATCCAAAGATTGGGTCGAGCAAATGGAAGGATGAATATGTCCATTGTGTTGGAGAGGAAGACTGAGGGAACCTCTACGAACACGAGTGGTAGAATTCCATCAACAAACCTTTTCCAATAACCTATCCAATTGCATCATCCACCAAATCACAAGGAATGATGAAAACCTTGCTTAGTTTTTCTCTATCAAAAGGGTGACAATCAGCCTTCTCCCAAAAGCAGCAAGGAAGGAGCACTCTCTTATTAAAAACATTCACCAACATCTTGAAATCATATCAGAAAGTAGGAGAGCTCAAAATAGATAGACAAAATATAGCCCCCCAAAATAAATTGCATCAAATCCTAAATTTGTATGAAGGCACATTTCTACTACAAATGAAAACAATTTCACACAAAAGAAGGCACCCAACTTAGGCGAAAATCAGAGCAAAAACCGTCAAAAAGGTAGAAACTCCCTACACTCAAAACCATACACACATTAGGAAGAAAAGAAGGGAGTGACTTGTCAATTCCCAAGAAGTTCGACGATGTGCCACCCTAAGCTAATGATCCTACAATCATGGCAGGGGTACTAGCCAAAGCCACCAAAGAATTAAGCACCTTATCATTCCAAATCTTAATTTCATTATTTTCAAAGTAAACACAATCTTTATCAATTGACAAGTTGGCAAGTCTATCTACAACTCCATTAGCTTCTCTAAATTAATGCATGCTTTTGAATTAATTGAAATTTTTACATTATATTCAAAAGCCTCCAATCATCCAGATGAAGTTTCTCGGTCACATGCATCATAAGAATTGAGTCTCCTTCAATGATAAACTTTCGAGAAATTCATTTGAGTTGCAATGCTAAAACCCAAAAACAGAACCTAAATTTCTACTTCATTATTTGTTTGTAAAAGAAGTTTTTTTGAGGCTGCAAACATAATGCTTCCATCTAAATCCCTCAATACACAACTAGTTCGTTCCATAGGGACTAGGATTACCCCTGGCAGCTCCATCAAAGTTAATCTTGATGAACAAAGCAGGAGGACCTAACCACTTAGCATTTTTTCTAGATTTTTAAACTTTTGCAGGTTGATTGCACCATACATGGGAAGACTTTTGATGAGTGACCAATCTTTTAAGATGATGGCATCCCAAGAGGAAAACCTTTCCTTTTGTTATGTTGTTGTTGTTTGATGACCGAAGACATTACCATTTTAGAAATCACAATCTCAAGTTTATGGATAACAATGTCACATGAATTAGATAAATTCCTACAAATTCTCAAGTTCCTTTCTCTCTAAAGATGCCAAATGACCAAAGAAGGAGCTATCTTCCAAACACAGCCAAAAGTAGAGCTTTAATGTAGAATTGGCCAGCTAGAGAATAGCAATTGAAGGGATTTCAGGACAGCACTCTTCCGATGAAGCCTCTCACACAACCAATTCTGACATTTTGTTGCAAAATTACAATGGATAAGTAGCATATCAATTGTCTCACTCTTTCAAAACAAGCATTTCAGACTAGAAACAATTTCAAATTTCTGCAATCCATCACCAATGAGGATTTTATTCTGTAAAGCTAATCAGAAAAAACACCTGCTTTGGCAAGCAAGAATTATCCCAACATGATTTCATGAACCCATCTTGAGAATTGAGCAACTTTACTTGGATTAGATACCTTGATTTGACAATATACAGGCCCGAAGGAGATCCCATTCATCATAAGTCATCATCCATCTGTAAAGGAGAGCCTATTTTTGAATAAATCAATAATCTGCAAATATGTTTCCAAGTCAAGATTTTCAAAGAGTAGTGCCCATCTTGGATTAGAGAGATTTGCACCATATAGAGCTCTAAAAAGGAACTGCCTAATCAATAGAGACCTACCAACAACAGACACCACTTCCCCATCATACCAATTGTTATGAACTCATCATGTCAAAATGTAGGTTTTGTTGGTCCCTCATTCACACACGCCCACCCCGCCCCCAAAAAACATAAACTATGCACTGCACTCCTTGACAAAAAATAAACCAAGGTGAGTTTGGTGAGTTTGGTGATGAGATAGAATTGGATTAGGACAGGTTGCTCTATTGTCATAGATGGGTGGAATGATATTAGACATCGGCTATTTATCAACATCATAGTTGCATGTTCAGTTGGCTCTTATTGTCTTAAAGCTATTGATTGTTCTGGGAAGCACAAGGATGCAAAATTCCAATTTCATATTTTGAGAGATGCCATAAAGGGTGTTGGGGCCTCAAATGTTGTACAAGTGATCACTAATTCAGCACGTGTGCAAATTAGTTGGCATGATGGTGGAGAGTGCTTACAAGCACATCTTTTGGACCCCGTGTTATGTTCATGCGTTGAACAACGCATTGAAAGACATAGGGAAGATAGATTGGGTGCAACAGGTGGTGATAGAAGCTAGAGATATTCAGATGTTTATTTGCAACCATCACACCTCACTTGCTCTCTTTGAGACATTTTCAAAGAAGGAATTCCTCAAACTTATGGAAACAAGTTATGTCAGTTACTTTATTTTATTGGAAAAGATGCTTGAGGTGCAAGAGGTTCTACAATTGATGATGGTTAATTCAAAGTGGAGTAGATGGTCTACTGCATACACTACGGAAGGAAAAAGCATTAAACAAAAAAAATTTAATGACGATTCGTGGTCCACTGTGAGGTAACAAATTGTTGATTTTTAATAACTTGCTGATTTTATTAAAAAATTTATAATTTGAATGCTGGTTTATTAAAAAAACCTAATTTTAATTTTCTAACTTTGTCTTTTTTCAAATTTTTGTTTGTGGATATATTTGCTCCTTCATTTCACCTATTGTGGATGTCATTAGGTATGTTGATAAGAACTCTCCTAGTCCTAGAGAGATTTATGAGACATTTGACAACATGCTTGTAAAAATGAAGCAACCAATTTGTAACAAGGATACTGATTTGGGATTATATGAGCAATACATTAAGCCCATTGTGATGCAGCGGTGGAACATTATGAACACCCCGCTTCATATGTCAGCCTTTGCTCTAAATCCTAAATGGTGTGCACCAAAAGTTGGTAGATTGCCTCCTTGCGATGATGAAGAGGTGAAAGAAGAGTTAATGAAGGCCTTTCAAAGATGTATACAATTGAGGATTCAAGTTTACTTCACACACAATGACTTGCCTTTACTAATCTTCATGGTCCAACATTCGGCAAACTAGAGGCGAAGATAGATAGAGCTACATTAGTTCAAACTAATCCTATTGGATGGTGGACATTGAATGGTGAGGATACACCAGAGTTGAGGCCGCTCACTATTCGCCTCCCTTCCTAGGTTACTAGTTCCTTTGCTGCAAAGAGGAATCGGTCCACAAACAACTTCATTCAATCTATCAAGAGGAATTGGCAGACCTCTAGATGTGTAGAGAAGTTGGTGATTGTGCATAATAATTTGTGACTCCAAGATCGTCATACTTCAAAGTATCGGCAAACTCCAATTTTATGGTGGGATGTTGATCCAAAGAACTCTGCTAATTCCTCGGATTTTCACCACGTTCAATCTGTGGCACCTATGTTTCAAGCGTTCTGAAGGCCAAATGGAGAAAATTTGTGATCAAGGTTACATATTTTCTAACTTGTTTGTTTTGTGCACCGCAAGGAAAATTAAGAGGTTTTGAATTCAAAGACGCGGATTAAAATGTGGCCCTATAAGGGTTGAGCCCAAATAAGTGCGTGTGTTCGGGGTTTTCATTAGGAAGGTCTTCATCTTATGTCTTTGCCTTGCTTTCCCCCTTTCAGTTTTGGTTCTGATCTCGCTTTGCTTTCTTTTGTTTGGGGGTTCTTTACTTTGGCGGAGGGGGTATTGGAATGGGGGATGGACTTGGAAATGTTGGTTAGTCTTGGTTTCAATTTCCATCTCGACTCTGACTCCATCTTTTCTTTTTAAAATGCTCAAGTCGCCAAGACATTTTTGGTCACCATGAGTTTTTCTATCTTTCTCTGCTTGGGAAGAGCTCTCACCGACAGTTGTTCAGAAGGTTAGCATCGGGGGGAATGGTTTAAATTCGGTATGATGTCCCACCGACTGGTTGGAGTCTCGCCAAGAGAGGTTAGGGTCACTGTGATGTCTTACCAACTGAAGGTGGTCTCACCTAAAGGGTTTGAGCTCGAGGACAATGGAATGAGTTCGGTGTGATGTCTCGCCAACGGGGTGAGGTCTTGCCAAAAGATGAAGGGCTCGTTGTAATGTCTTACCGAATGCAGATGTCTCTTCGATGGAAGAGCACAATGGTATAACTCTTGGGGGATCAATATGACGTCTTGCCGACAAGCAATGGTCTTACCATTAGCGATTGGTCTACTATTGACTTCGGTGAGACCTCTTGCCGAAGGTGGTGGTCTGGCTGAACGATTTTTGATCACTATGATGTCTCGCTGACTTGTTGTGTTCTCGCTGATGGGTATATGGCTTCGGTAAGATGCTTGGCTGAGGGTTTTGCATTCGATATGATGTCTTCCTTTACTGATAAAGTCTCACCGATGGTTTTAGCCTCTTCAAGCAGACCATTAGAGCTCCTTTGAAACCTTGTCTCGACTTGTTTGTCTTGGCCGATGGGTGTGTTCGGTAATGTAACATCGCCGACTCTGTCAATGGTCTAAATGGAATGGTATCTAATCGGGCCGTGTACTTTCAAGATAATGTCCCCATCTTTGGCGAAAGCATCGAGTTTGGTGGATTTAGCCTATTCCCCTCGAATCTCTTGTAGGCTAATATGTCCGATAGAGGGTCCCGTGTGGCAGTTACCCAGTGATTTGGGACATTACTCCTCAGCTTGATTCAGGTTTGGACCTTTGCAGATGCTTACAAAGTGTTATTCAGGCACTTACTATTTATAGTAAGCCAGTCATCGTGGTTACTTTATTTCATAGGCACCTAGCTCAGCTAGTCTTCTCAATTTCGACCTAGTTTGACAGTTTGTTGAGCAAATGGAGAATAATGGAGCATTTGATAATAATTAAATAATTATTATTATGACTTTATATTATAAAGTCAATTAAAGGAAATATTAATTAATTAAATGGCTTATTATAAAGTATTTTATAACTTTATAATATAAGGGAGATATTATTATTAAATGATTATTTATTACTCATTTAAAAAGGGACGCCATTTATTAATTAATGAGCCTAAGTTGAAGAAGGCGAATTAAATAATATTAAATGCATTTTAAGTTGCTTTTTTGGAGGGTCGAACTTGTGAAGAGAGTATTTATTTCACCAAAGACAAATCGAACTCATTATTGATGATCATTTGAATTTGTCTTATTTTCTCTCTGAGAACATTGGGGTTTGTGAAACAAGGGTTTCTGCAAATCATTGGATTTTGGAGAACATTCCCTCTTCAGAATCAGACAGACTGAGGTTGTGAAATACCAGTTGAAGCTTGTCGTTGAGTGGCTTCACACAGGAGTCATTACAGAGCATATTTGAGAAGTTTTATTCAAGTTTCTTGAGCAGTTTGAAAAGGGTTTGTTGGCTGCTACAGTAACCGCTACAGTGCACATGAATAGTAACGCTACAGTGCACGTGAACAGTAATGCTACAGTACATGAACAGTATTGCTACAGTGCCGCTACAGTATTTTGTAAGGGTTTTTAAGAATTATTTCATTGCAGATCAAGGTATGAAGATCAACGTTGAAGACATTAAGCATTGTTGAATAATTTTCTTTGCTGCTACAGTACCCGCGCTACAGTATGCGTGAATAGTGTTTGCTATGGTATTGTGCTTATTTGTGAAGATCTTGATAAGTATTTGAAGGAACTTCATGGGGAAACTCTGCAGTTCATACCAGCTGCCATTGATAATGTTGTAACAACAGTTCTGGGCAGAATTATTGCAACTCCAGGCTGTACAAGCTTGCTGCAAATAAAAAACCAGGTTTCTTGATTCATATATTAGCTGTTTTTTTATCATGTACGTTTGCCTTTTTACTTGCATGTCATAGATCCATTATTGTAATCATTTTGCAAGATAAATAGAGTCATTTGGCCTTAGTTAGGAGTTGGTTTACTTTATAATCACAATCTCGAATTTTATATACCTTCTAGAGTCATCTTATGCAAAATCGTACAAGTTCTATTCAAGCAAAAATCACAAAAAAACACAAAACATTTCAAAACCAGCAAACACCAAATTATCAAATTGCATTCTTAGCATCAGTTGGGGTTGAGAGACACTAGGGTCTCCTACACTCCGTGATGACCTCTTGCCAAAAGTTATACTCTTTCTGATGGTTTTGGGATATTGATATAACTCTTGCAGCTCGATGTGAAGTCTTGCCGACAGTTCTAAGCTATGCCGATTGCTGCTGTGGAGTATAATCGCATCGGGGAGACACGGCTAGTGTCTCACCGACATGCAATTCTGTTTGAACAACTTTTGACCGCCTGAAAATCTTACGTGGTGTCTGTTCAACCAATCAGAGGAAGCTGAGGGCGAACTAGTGGTAGTTTGACTGTCGTGACCATGTGAAAAGATCAGCAGGCTATGAACGGTATGGATTTGCTCTGTGATCGAAGATGATGAATCGGTTCGGTGAACAGTGGTGTTCGTATGTAAAGATCTAAGCAGGATAAATCTGATGCTGTTTCTCAAGGAGGTCAACTTGCAGGAAGATCTAGAGCAAGAAGAAAGCCAAAGGGGAAGAGGCTGCGAGTCACAATGACAGCTGTGATGTCTACTGGCAAAGGTAGATCGACATTTATGATAATGCTGCAGAGCATTCAAAGCGGCTCTGATGAAGCTCTCGAGGTTGGACACAAGGGCTGGGAGTTAATGCGATGGTTGCAAAAGATCTGAGGGCCACTCCTGAGGGTGATCTTTTCACCGACATGGATAGAGGGATGGCACATTGAATGTAGCATTAACTTTATTCCAAAAGATCTGAGGGTCGACGTGTTCAGGATCCGACTCATTTTTGTAAACCTTAGGGTAGAGGCCAACACTTTTTAGTTTTTGGTTGTATATATGGTATTTTTTGCCTCTTTGTAGAGGGAGTTCTTGGTTAAGAGATTGCTGAAAGAGCATCATTCAGACTTTGTAACTCATTTTTATGAATACTACAAATTTGTAATACAGAGACTCCTTATTTTTCTCAATAGAAAGTCATTTCCTTCACCTATTTTCTTTATTGTTTTAGTAGTTGGTTGTGAGTTGCATGATAAAATTTTGTGTAATCCTTTATTTTATCAGATTCCTTCAATATTGGATGCAAAGAATATTATGTCATAGTGCAGGTTTATGTTAGTGATCTCTTTCTATTGCATTTATATTGTGAAAACATCATTGTTTTCCTTGTGTTAAGCATTAGAACAGTCAGAACCTTACATAGAATCGCTTTTGCAGACATAAATCTCTGTGTTGTGAGATTGTTTAGCTTTATTGAGATTTCTGTGAGTTTCAACAGTATTGTCAGATTTTTATCTTTGGTGTATCACCTGTTAGTGATAGGTTTTAAATTTCAAGCATATCCTTCTTACTCTTTTCCTTGTCATTTTTTAGTATTTTCAAGTTATCTTAAGGGGAACCAGCCCATAATCTGGAGGTCCACTTCATTCCCAGGTCACCCACAACCTCGAAGTGTTCCCATGTGTCAATAGGTTGCTACAGCTCATAGCTTAGCAAGGGTGCAAACCTTATTTGACAACAAGAACACCACCCAGATTGATGAGGAGGAGACACGAGGGATTAGTTGGAGTTTCATTAGATCAGGCAGGCCCCCATAGTGACAGCGACTCAAACTCAAACTCCGATTTTGATGCAATGTTGGGAGATGTCAATTAGAGGCAGCCACATACTTTCTATCACTATTTTTTTGCGACTTTGTCATTTTGACATTTGTAGTTCAAACTTGTAGCCTTTGGGCATTTTGGTGTATTACTATTTTAAATTTTTTTAATTTTATATCATATGCACGTTGACAATGAATTATGGAAGCAATTAAATATTAATTTGTTTGACTCTCATGTGAACTCAATTGTTGTGTTTTAAGGATTCTATAATGTATATGTCAATATGATGAATGCATTGTCATTGTTATCAATGTTATCATATGAATATTTGAAATTCCCCTATATTTTTAAAATTTTCTGTATTTTGTATATAGCCGTCCCCTACCGTCCCCAAAAATGGCCTCAAAAATATCCATCCCCAAAACACGTCCCAACATCCCCCGTCCCAAAAACTTAGTGGAACATAGCAAAAAAGAGTAGTCATTTCTAGGTAGTAAGGTACTACAGATGTAATTTTTTGGTTATCAAAACCTATAAATAAGAGGCTTTGTCATATGAAGGAAAATAAAATGTATTACTATCCACAAATGACCAAAGTCAATCAATTGGACTTAGAAAGATCAACCAGTTATAAAAGTGAAGTTCTAGGCTAAAAAGACCCTAAGATATGAAATGTAACCAAAAAAGTATGAAGCAATAGGAAGAAATTTAAGATTTGCAGAAGCTGGTATCAAAGGCATAAAAGTGAATGCTTGACATGAGTCACAGAATACAGAAACCTCTTTACAACATATATTGGTTAATGCTAATAAAATTGATTCAAGGTCTATTTCATATTACTTCTGGGGAGCAGTGTGCCTTGGACTATTTCTTGTTTATATATCTACATTCCTACTCTATAGACTTATTATATTTTAAAGTATATCTTGATGAAAAGAGAATATCCAAACCATGGGGGCTGAACAACCAATGGTACATGAACTTATAAACACTCCACAGGTTGGGCACTTTGCTTCATATTGAAATAGCCTCCATCATTGGCTGGGTCCTTTTCCTTTTCCAATACTAAGTAATGAGCATTGGCTTGAATTGAATAAAGGGGGTGTAAATATTTCCTTCATAGATAGGATTTTTCAGTATGGATCTTGTTTGCCCTCCTCTTCTTTGAAATATTCATAATTTTTTAGACTAGATAGAATTTGTTTTCCAACCAAAAGGCGATTGTCATCACAAAAAACATTTGATCATCACCAGCAACCAAAAGATGCAGAGTTTTTGTAAGACACACAAAAAGGTACATAATGGTATAAAAGTCTAAGAAATGTATATGTTAATTAGTTTGGAATTATATTATGTGATGCGCCACTACTAATATATTATTTACCATGATTCCCTGTTAGAATCCAATGTTAGTTGTCATTGGTCAACCATATTGTGAGTGCATACCAGAAACAATGCAAACACACAGACACAAATAAACTCTCTAGAATCATCAATTTCTTACAATACATAATAATGGAAACGAAGTAAATATAAATTTACCTGCTACCAGAAGTACCATGGGTGTGAAAGATAAGTTTGCTTAATTCACTTTACTCGAGTTGAACAATCTCCCGATAGAGGGAATCATTTTAGACACAAAAAGCATGTCAAAAACTAAAGTATTGTGGATGCATTATGCACAGTAGCGATCTTCAAAAATATTGTGCAACTCACAGTTTGAACAATAGTAATGTTAAAAATGGCACACCAGCCTAGAACAAAGGTGTAACCCAACATTAAATAAATTTGATAAACAGTATACGTATAAACATGTAAATATGCACAGTAGTCCTTGTCATGCACAGTCAAGACTGCCTTATTTTTCTAAGAAATTTTACTTCAAATTACAATCAAATTTAGAAAATGAAAAAAAAAATACCTTCACAATATTGGTCAAGGTAATATTCAAATAGTGTGCCCAGGGAGTTGGAGAAAACACCACCACCTGCAAATCCAAATTGTTCTACACTGTAACTTAATATCAAGTGAGAAATAACAAAGAATGTGGTTTAAAATAAATGGCAAATTCTGCTCTTTTTCTAAGCTGCTTTTCATGCAATACATTTGTTTCTATCAGCAAACCCCTAAGTGCTCTTTCTGCACCAAACATTAATAATGTATACCATCTTGAAAACAATATTAAGCACAATAAAGATAATAAGCACCTGACGGAGAAGAAGCACAGCACCAACTGAAATATCCCTGAAAAATTGTGATTCTTCCATGACTTTATGATGTATGCTACCACCAATGGTTCCACTAGGATCCTATAAAAGGAAAAAATGATCTCAATTTACACACTAATTCAGAATTTGATCCAATAAGACCTTCATTTATCAAAAGAAGCATTTTACCTTCAATGTGACAAACACACTACCTAACTTGTTTGGCATGCATGTCTTGATAATTCCTAAAACCTGCATACAACAAAAACACAAGGATTACGCTTGAGATGTTTTCAGGAGTTGAACTGTGCAATTTCAATCTATTTCTAAATGCATTCAATAATATTTACAGTGTTAAGCCTGGGTATAATACCTGAGGAATTCTATCTATATTTCCACGTTTTTTAATGAAATCAATTGTTGAATTTGAAGATAAATTCTCCTCTATCAAGGCAAAAAGAATCATAAGTTAGCAAACAATCATCAGTGACACCTTACGACAAAATTATGAAAATTTGTGATGCACAAATCAGAGAGAATATTCTGATAATCCAACAGACTGCTATTGAATCAGAAGGAACTGATTTCAGCTGTTTTCTAAAAATATCATACAATTATTTGAAAACAGAAAAAAAATCCTGAAATGTTTGAAATGAAATGAAATCTAAAAACGTGAGGTGTTAAGAGCACAAAATGATTTCTGCTAAGAGAATGGAAGGAATCAAAATAGCCCAAATAGGTACCATTTTGAAGCTGGATTAATTAGGGAACAACAAACACACTCATTCCTTCAGCCCTAAAGTATCGCAACAGCAGTGCTTGTGAGAAAACAGTGCTTTAAACTTAAAACATAAGATGCAAATATGAAATACCTTAGGAAACTATACTTCAAGGCAGAAAAAAAATAACATTAAATTAATCAAATAAAGATTTAGACATTTTGTTTCAATATTAATAACCAATGGATTATGAAAAGAAAAAAGAAAAGCAACTTGATGCTTTTGTTTTATTTCATCATCGAAAAGAAGATTGTAGTTATATAAGTAAAAGCCCATTTATAAACAAACTGCAGGGTATCTGATATTGTGTGGATACCATACCAGTAGTAAGATCTACAAAGAAATCCCAAACTGATATGTCTTGAGTACAGAACTTAGAGATCACAAGAGAAACTTGAGAACCAAATAAAACCATAACTTATCTAATACACGGAAAAGAAAGAACGCATAAGTGACACAAGAACTAGACAAATAAAATGGTCATTTGTTTTCATTTCATACAGAAAGCAGCATCAAATTTTGAAAAATGTGGTGAGTGAATCATTTTGCTTGTGACAGTTGGTATTTCTTCTGCTTGTCTTTTCCATGCAGGGGCTTCCATTGTCTCTGTCTTCTCCAGAGCCAAGTCCACTGAAACAGCACATCACAAAGTTTGGTAAAAGATAGTTGCTTGTGAGAGCAGGCTGTTTGAAGGAAGGCAGGGGATTCACAATGAAGCATCCAATGATCAGGCAACTTTCTTTTACTAGCAGCAGCCTTGAAAGGATGAAAGCTGGCTGTGAGGATCTAAATAACCACCATCTGGTAAATGCCTGGCATACATGTTAATGGTAGGTTGGCAAATTTTGCAGTTAGGGGCAACTGGAATAAAAGGAAATCTGCTGCTGGGAGTTGTTTGAACAAAGGTCTGTAATATTCCTTGCAAAATCTGGCTTAAATTTTTAATTTCAGCAACTGGACATTTCTTCAAACAGTTTGCTTACCAGCTGGAATGTGCTACTATTTTTTTTTGTTTTCTTTTGCCCGATGGAAATGCAATATTATTTGACTGAAATGAAAGTGCAATGCCAATATTTCTGATTTCCCAAAGCAACTACAAGCTGGAAATGAAAGTGCATTGAACTATTATGTTGATACAGTCTATGGCATTATGTCAAACACTTAGTGTGCAATCATCAAATTCCCAATGT
>VDFB02334208.1:0-47141 GCA_007258455.2 Sequoia sempervirens
TGGAAAGGTCAAAGTTAGATGATAAGAGTAGCTTCAAATGCATTTTTATTGGGTATGGCTTTGAAAATCAAGCATATAGGTTGTAAGATTCTATAAGTAAGAAATTAGTAATAAGTAGAGTTGTCATATTTGATCAAAGAGCAAAATATACCATTGATGAAAAGGGGGAAAACATTGCGATTGATTTAGAAAAATCTAATCCACCTATGATTGATGTAGAGGAAGAAGAATTTCATCCACATGTGGTTGATGAAATAGAAGTCATTAATGATGTAGAACCTGAAATGTCAAGTGTGAGAACAAGGAGATATAAAAAATATCAAAGAAGAACTGAAAAAAATCATCCACCAACTCTTATGTTGGACACCGATTTTGAGAAAATGACAAGGTCCCATGTCAAAGTAAACTATGCCTTGATGAATCAAGTCTTGCAGTCTAATGAGCTACATACATTTGTTGAAGCTTTCGAAAAAAAGTGTGTTGAATCCATGAAGAGTGAATAGCTTCCATTGAAAGAAATGACACTTGGGATTTGTTCGGTTACCCTATGATAAAGAAGTTGTAGGTGCAAAGTGGGTGTATAAAACTAAGTACAGATTTGTTAGTAGTTTTGACAAACATAAGGCTAGATTGGTCGCCAAAGGGTACATTCAAAAAGAAGATATTGCTGATGAGCACACAATTATATTGAGACAGGGGGGTGAATCAATATAATACTATCTTTTAACTTGACAATCACAATGGCATCGATTGCACAATATCAATAACAAGAAGAACACACGATTTATGTGGAAACTTTATAGGAGAAAACCACAGCAAAATATTGCTTTTTATATAAATCTCTTTTACAATCTTTGTAGGCATCAACCTATAGGAGACACCAATCCCCTCTTAAACAACTTTTGAGCACCAATCCAGTGGAGACACCAATCCCCACTTGTAGATTTTGTAGGAACTGAAAGGAAACTTGCAACAATCTAATGACAATTTCCACATAACCCAAAATAGAAATCTATGCAAATAAGTACTTAGAATCCATATACACGAGAATAGACAACATACCCATCAAAGACGACACAAGATATACCATGGGAAAACCCTCAAGAGGGAAAAACCCAGCCTCCAAAAGCATCCATCACTCATGTATTATTCAACAATAATCATTACAATACATCTTTAGAGCTCTCCACAAACACCATTGAAGCATCAAGCCCTCAACAAGCAATCCATGTGAACAAGCATGTAACCACACATCCCATGCCATGCTTCAACCCTCACAAATGCTAACAAGAGCTAACCTGCCAACTGACCAACCTTAAACAACTACCCATGTGGTTGCTTTTATAGAAACAAGCTCCTACAAAACCACCAAGCGGTATTACATAAAACCATGTGACTAAAACCATGAGATTACAAAACCATGTTCCCACATTTAATATTAGGTACTTTATTTAAATTACTTTCCCCAATATTAAATAAATACATTTTTACAACTCATAACTTATGTCCCAATGTTACATACAACATAAAGTGGCCCCAAGAATATTAACTCCTAGTGATGCTCGTACTTCTAGATCCCCTAAGTGCACCACACTCAATAAATAAATAAATACATTATAAACATTATGCAAAGTGTACAACACCTAATTCCTAACAGGAACCAACCAACTGGAGACACCAATCACCACAACTGAGCATCAACTCAACAAGAGACACCAATTTCTTTGATATGAGGCACCAACCTCATCAATATGGGGCACCAACCTCTCCAATATGAGGCACTAACCTCTTCAATAGAATCTTGTCTTCTTGAGAATAAATCTTCTTTATAAATAGCCTTTATTGATCTCTTTTTATATTCCCCTCTTCAAAATCTTCACACACAAATCTGCATATATTCTTCTTCTTAAATATTCATACAGAAATCTGCATATATTCTTCTTCTTAAATCTTCTTCTTCTTGAATGATATATCTTTGTGTCTCACACATTTTCCTTCTTCACAAATCTGTTTGTATGATATTACATTTATTCCACACTTCAAACACATTTCTTATTCCCTTTTATATATTCATATTTCAATGAAGAGATACATCCTTTCAAAGATAATGACCTTTCAAATAGTCATGACTACTCTTAAATAATAATTGCTGCCTTTTCACACATCCACAATAATATATATTTTTATCCTCCCACACTTTTCTCTTGACTAACAGATTTTCCTTTCTATTCCACACACATCTATTTATATCTTTACGTTTCAATAAAGAGTTGCATCTCTTTGAAAAGAGATAACTCTTTAAAAGGATATGTCTTTTTGTTAAGACTGATTGCTGCCTTTTAATACTTTTTTTTCTCCTTAATGGCTGCCTTTGAATGATCTTCTATTATTTTCTTATTCTTCAATGGTCATAGCTCTTCAACATGTCTCTTGACTATTCTTAACCAGATCTTCAATTAATAATATTCATTCACTTCATTCTTCTATATTCCTCTTATTTACTTCATGCTACATATTGTAATTCCATACACTTCTTCTTTGAATGATAAAACTTTTTTCCCTTTTTTTTATTTCCTCACTCACTCTTAAATGATAAAACTTTCCCACACATAATATCCCATGGAATGATTTCTCTTATATATCTTGTCTCATCATGAGACACAACCCTTCACCGTACCCTTGTTACTTTTGGTTAAAACTAATCTTTATTTAATTAATTAATTTCTTTATCATGTAAGAAGTGCTTCATGATATATCTTCTATTCATTCCCTTATTCCTTTATTGAATTCAATTTACTTCGTCATTGATATATGATTCATTTCAATATTGATATATCTTTTGTTGCTCCACACTCGTGCACTTCATCTTTTATCCACTCTTCTCAATCTGATTTTACTTGGTCTTCGAACATCGATTAGTGGCCTTTGTCTATTATACAATTTCTTCTATTGACAAAGTGCTCTTCTCACCTTTGACATCAATGACAACAATCTCATTCATTCGCTTTGACATCAATGACAATATTCTAACAATTGATTATATTAAAATTTTTGTTCTTGTAGCATGGATGGATATTTATAGATTAGCTTTGTCTTGAGCTGGTCAACATGGTTGGACTATTTATCAAATGGATGTTAAAATTGCTTTTTGAATGGTTTTATTGATGAAAAGGTTTATGTCACTCAACTTCAAGGCTTTGAAATACCTTTCAAAGAACATTTTGTTTTTAGGTTGAAGGCAGCCTTTTATGATCTTAAGCAGACATCGAGAGCACGGTATTTTAGAATTGAAAATTAAAAAAAATAACTAAAAATAATTATTCTTTCAGTTCTCCCCCACAATGAACATCGGGAAGAACACCAACCAAAGCCCAAAGAGTTTGAAGTCAATCATGAGTAAGCGGTTTCATGAAGATATCAGTGATCTATACCTCAGTAGGACAGTATACAAGTTCAAATAATCCTTGTTGAACTAACTTGTAGATGTAGTGGTGCTAGATGTCAATATGCTTTGTCTTGCTGTGAAACATCGAATTCTTACTCATCTGAATAGTACTTTGCTACTATGTTAAACTTTTTGATTGACCAGCCAGGAGTCAAACCAAGGACCTCCTATTTGCTGCTGGGGTGCTCTACCATTGAGCTATTGACCCTCTTGGTGACCAGTCCATCTTTAGTTTGGATGTGGCTCATTTTCCAACACCCACTTGATCATTTTTTTCTGTTGATGTGGCAAAATGAGAGTATGCAGCCTAAAATAGAGCAGAGACTTGCATGTGGACTCCAAGTAGTTCACCTAGGGTGAATTATATATGCCAAATTTTTTACCACATCCACCAAGATGCAACAGAGCCTTTATCTGACATAAAGCAGGTGATCACCAAAAACTTGGAATGCTCTCACAGCGCAGCAAATAGCTCCTGTAACTGTAAGAATCTGTGGGGGTAGTAGAGATTCTAATATGAGTTATAAGTTATGAGTTATGAGTTTTAGTTGTGAAAATTTGTATTGGCAAAAAGTCACATCTGCGGCTCTCATTCTTCTCAGTTCCATCTCAAACCTCCTCAGCTGTTCATCTGTGGAAAGACGAGAGCATGCACAGTTGTTGGACTCATCATCAAATGACATCATTCTGTTTGAAAGTCTAGGACCTGTGCTTCAGTAGGATTGCTCTACAGTCCATCTTGTTTACCATCTACTCTAAAGTCTTAAGGCTGCTGCTAAACTTTTCTTTTTTGGAACTGCAACATCCATTTTTTTGATAACTTCTCATCGCCTATTCCTTATGGGCTTTATAAAGTTGGTGTTTGAGCTTTACCATTTCTGCCTTGTGTTCATGAATTCCTGAGCATTGCATCCAAGGTGTATTTTTAGCCGCTGTTTGCCAATGGGCTTGTCTCTGTTGGGTTGTTTAGTTTCAACTTTCTGGAGTTGCAGTTTCTTTTGTTTGTGCAGCTTAATCACAGAAAGATGGTGGCTTCAATCAGCGTAGCAAAGGCTCTGGGAAACTTTACTGCAGCATGGGAATGCTTTATTATCATTGATGTTGCTGCTTCCATATCATTGATGTTGCTTCCAAATGCACGAGAAAGGAATTCTTTAAGGCGATGCTTTATTATCCACAAGCCTTCATTTTGTTGTCCATCTCATATTCATAGCCATCAAGTACACTTATGGAATCTAATTGTGTATGGTACTTTAATAATTTATAAAGATTCAATTCTATTAAGTATGCACCTTCATTTTGTTGACCAGCTCATCTGCATAGCCATCAAGTACACTTATGGAATCTATCCTTGTATGGTACTATAATAATTTATAAAGATTCAATTATATTATGTGTGCACCTTATATTTACGTTAGCAGGCATGACTTAATTCTTATTAGTTTGACAGTGAGGCTCAAGTCCCCAATCACTTTTCAAGAATTAATGTTTTCCTTTCTTAAGATGTATAAACATTGGAATAAGGACGGGCTTTAGCATTGTGGTTTTTTTGAAATCCCAAGCTTCTCAGCATAAGGTGATATAATAATAACATCAATGTCAATAGTGATCCACTGCCATGCTCTTCTCTGTTTCTCCTTAGCCACTTCGTGTAGAGCACATAAACTTTTCTAATGGAGGATTGGTAATCTACTTGGGCATGTCAACATCAATGTATCAATCTATGTTAAAATTCAGTGCATGGTATGCAGATTTTGCATCCTAGAGTTTGAAACAGATTGTCTAGACTCTAACTTGACCTTCGATCAAAATTGCAACTCTGAGTGCGCTAACCTGCATACACAAACTTCTGAAAGTACGGACAGTAAAAATAATAAAAGCTGAAATCAGAATTTTGTAGTTGCTGAAAAATATTTATAACTTTTTTTTTTGGGAAAATTCAGAGTACAAAAGATGGAGACCTCAAGGTCATAAATAACCCATAGACTTTGCATTCCAAATCAGAACAAATTATATCATTTTTAGTTTGCCTTTCATCACAAAAAACACTTTAAAAAAATGCCAGCTGCCTCAATAAAGAAAATAAGAGTAACACCTAAATATAATTCCAAAAGCAGTTCTTGAAAGAAACAAATTTTAGCATTCTACTACTAAAAATAGCCCTCAAATTTGTGCCTAAACTACTCTTATAAAAGCATCCAGCCGAGTTGAAAAAAATCACTTAAAGGTTAAGTCTGATTTTTTGAGTGTGCTGTGCCCAGCAACACTGAGCGACAAAAATAATACACTCCCTCTTCTTGAGAAAGGTGTTCTCCATCAATCCCAACTTCTTTGTTAGTATTTCAAGCTTTGCTTTCGATAGGGACTTTGTCAAAATGTTTGCAACCTGCTCATTTGAAGGAACATATTGAAGAATTACTGCTCTTTCTTGAACTTCATCTCGAAGAAAATGATAATGAATATCTATGTGCTTGGAGCAATATTTGATTTTCAGATAGCCTGATACAACTTTGATTGTCACAGTAAATTATTGTTGGCTCCAACAGCTGATTAGTAAGTTTTGCTAGTAACTTGTGAAGTACTCTGCTTCAGCTAAACTTAATGTTACAACTATTTATTTCTTGTTGAAGAAGGATATCATTCTTGACACCCCTAGGTTGAAACAAAACTCTGAAGTGCTCTTCCTAGCACTAGCATCAGCCACCTAGTCTAAATCCACAAAGCCATGTAGCACAAACTCATTCTCTCTAACACACTTCAATCCATAATTAATTGTGCCCTTAAAAGATTGGAGTAAATGTTTTGCAACAGTCCAGTGAACTTGCATTGGCTGAACTAGATAATGACTTAATGTGTTCACTGCAACACAAATATCAAGACTTGCATTTACCAAATACATTAGAGAACCTCTCAACTACTTTTATACAAATAGATCTAACAAATTTGATTCCAATTCTGAATTCTGCAATCAAATTCAGATTTGGAATCTTTGGAGTATTAAGGGGCTTATAATCCAACATTTGAAATCTTTTTGGGATTTCTTCTGTGTATTTCCCTTGACTTAGGAAAACTAAACTTGTTCCTTGCCACACTTTAAGACCAGAAAAATAATGCATAAGGCTAACATCTTTTATCTCAAATTTGGATGCCAACTTCCTCTAACACCACACGATGAGCTTATTGCAACCTCCTTTAAGAAAAAATCATCAATATAGAGAACTTAAACCAACAAATCAAATTTATTAAATAAGTAATAAAGATTAGGATCTGTAATAGTCTTAGTGAAGCCCAAATTTAATAAGCACTCATCAATGTGAGAGTAGCAAGCACAAGGTGCTTGCTTTAGCCCATACATGGCCTTTTTCAGTCTGCATACATGGGTATCCCAGCCATGCATCTTAAATCGTTTAAGCTGATTTATATAAACCTCTTCCTCTATGTTGCCATCTAGAAAGATTGTTTTTACATCCATTTGATATAAAGGCTAACCAAAATGAGAAGCAAGAGACATAATTATCTGTTCTTAATTGTATCTTTCAACTGGAGTAAAAATCTCATCACAATCAATTCTCTCTTTCTGAGAGAACTCTCGTGCAACAAATTTGGTCTTGAATTTCTCTATCCTCCCATTTGCTGTATGCATCACTTTATACGAGCACATTGAATCAATCATTGACTTCCCATGAGGTCTTGGCACAATCTCCCAAACATCATTTTGAATAATGGAGTTGTACTTTTTTGCCATGGTATCTTGTCACATTTGTTCAAAACTTGTCTCCTCAAAAGTGGAAGGCTTAACATCAATGATAGAAGACATTAAAGTAACATAACTGTTAAACTTCTTAGGTGGATGGCTTACTTTGAAAGAAATGTTCGATGCTTTTACTTGCTCTTGTGCCTCCTACAAAGTTTGGGAACCATTTAGGCTTCTTGGCTGTTTTAGATCAGGCTGAGGTATCTTCAACCTTATTAGAACTTGGCTATAGCAGTAGGGACTGTTGTAGTTTGTTGATCAGAGCTTGGAACAGTAAGCTGTTTGCTGCCTTCAAACCCCATTGGAGTCTCTTGAGGCTTAGAGGACCAAGCTTTCTCATCAAACTTAACATCTCTATTCACTACTCTCTTTTTTGTGATGAAGGGTTTAAATTTGCTCCTTTACTCTTTTGGCACATGAATGTAAATAGGACTTCCAAACACTTGAAGGTGAGAAACATTTAGTTTTTTTTCCAATGAAGGCCATTTTTGAGTCTTGTCCTTTGACACCTTATGATGGACTTGGTCTTCCTTTTTGCAAGCCTATTTTGATCAGGGTTGTAAGGTTAGGTCAACTCTCTCTTGATCCCTGCATCTTTACAAAAAGAATTAATGTCCTTGGAGATATGCTCACCTCCATTATTAGATCTTAAAATCTTAGTCTTTCTACTGTCTGATTTTGCACAAGAGCTTTGACTTAATGAAATTATACAAAGACCTCATCTTTGATTGTCATGAAATAAATCTATGTTTTCTTGAAGAATCATCAATGAAAGAAACATAGTAAATATTTCTGGCCAATGAAGCTGTTGATATAGGTTCACAAACATCTGAATTGATTAGATCTAAAATTTGTTTTTATTTGTGTTCATTGCTTGGAAAAATAATCTTGATCTGTTTTTGAAGTGCACATTCCTTGGATATACCATTTTTTTTTAACTTGAAGTTCGGTAATCCAACCATCTCCTTCAAAAGAGGTAGAGCTCCATGGTGCAAGTGGTCAAATCTATTGCATCAAAGCTAACACAATTTTCCATTGTCATTTATCAAGTCTCCCTGTTTGATTGGATCAGTAATCAACATGTAAAGCCCTCTTTCACAAACACCTTTGGCTAATACTTGACTAGGATTTTGGCTGCGATTTCAAATGATAACTTGCCGATCATCAAATGCAGCCACACACTTCAAATCTATTATAATTGCAACTGAGTGTAAATTCTTTATTAATCCAGGAATATAAAGGATGATGGTGAAGAATATAACTAGAAGACATGCAAAAAGTTTGTCCCAATGATAAGATATGTGGCACCATCACCAAGTTCTACCTCTACACTAGCCTTGTAATAACCCCAACAAATAAATTTGGCAAATAAAATTCAGATTCACATACTTCAATCAGATCTTGCAAAAACCCAGTTTTCTTCACAATTTACACACCAACATTGATAACCTAGATTAACAAATGAAGCAAATAAATGAAAGATAGATTCCAGACCTTTTTCTGATTTATAATGGTGGTATCTGAAATACATCAAGATATTCTAGAACAAAAGTAGGAACAATAGTTGCAATAGCAGCAACAATAAAGGGAAACTACTATGCTTAAATCTGCAACAAAAACTGCAAAATACACAAACTTGGAACAGCTAAACTTGCTACTCTGAAAGCTCAGTCACAACCTTGGAGTGAAATTGTCCTACAGGGCCAAAGGGGTTTTGTTCTTTGACTCTTGAAACAAAAGAGTTTTCGTCATTTGATCTCCAACAAACCCAAAGGTTTTTCGCCCTTAGATTTGATTGTGGGAACACAAATGCTTAGGACAATTTTTGACAAGACTTTCTTTGAAGAATGAAAGTTGTGTCTGGAATGAATGCATTCACCCCATTAAATCATTGAAATCAACTGTTGGTAATGAAACCTGCTCAAATGAGTGGCTTAGATCATAAATGCACCAATCACATTAATTGGTTTTTCTTTTGCTGCTTAAAATTTAAATTCAAATTTGCCTTTACCATGTAGGTCAGAAATTTTTCCTTTTCTCCTAATTTTGTTGCACTTTTGGTGAGTTCATGAACTTATGAATTCATTTACATCTCCTTTGTTGGGACGTCCTTTTTGAACTCTGTTGGCCTTTTAGTAAATTGGCGAACCTATGAACCTTGTCGCCCTTTTGCACTTTGGTGAATTGGCAAATCTGCAAACCTTGTCACGCATTTGCATTCTTGGTGAATTGGCAAACTTAGTGAAAATCAGAACGCATTGACAATTAAACTTCTTTGCCTTCAAATTTTTTAGGCCTATGAGATTGGGCTCCAATAAGCTTAGCTCACTGGAAATTGGAAATGGCCTTTTGGTTCACAAACGTAAATTAATTGAAAATGGGACATTACAAGCCTTCTTATTCAATGTAGTGTGTCTTGATACCTTGCTGTTCACATACTACCCTTCACCAAAAATGGTATTAGTGAATAAGCATGAAACCATGGAGAAGGTAGGCTCAAGCTTGGATGAATGCTCATCCTCTGGTAAAGCTTTTGCACTTCCTGCAAACTGCTTCTACATACCTTGCCCCTTTTTCTTTGAATATTGAGAAGCATAGTGGCCAGACTTTTGCCACTTGAAACACTTGATATGGTCCTTTCTTGCCACTTTTCTTCATCTTCCAATTAAGGCTAAGTTTAGATAATCTTCCAAATTGATTGAAGTAGCTTCAAGTTTGGTTTCTTCCTAGATAAAATCATCTCAAAGCTTCTCAAAAGCACAAACACCCTGAACAAACAGTTTCTAGAACGGAGAGAACCAATTCATGGCTATAGGTACCAACTCTTCATACTCCATCTTCACCTCAATTGCTGCAAGCTAATTAAGAAGTTCTGTGATCTTCATTAGGAAGGTGGTTGCTTTGTCTATGTGACTGATCATGAGGCATTGAGTTTGTTTGTTAGCAACATCTTATAGGAGATGTTCACAATTTGATAGAGTGGTCAAGGCATCATGCATCTCCTTTGCTGATTTCTTTTTTACAATATGAGGAATCAAACGATCCTTCATAGTATCCAAGATGGTATGCTTTGCCTCGGCCATATTCTTGTTAAGTTTAGCCAATTGGACAATATCAGAAGGAGTTGTCAACATGGTTCCCACATAGACCCAAAGATCTTCTTCCAATAGCATTTGCAACCTACTCTTCCAAGCAGTAAAGTTGGAATTGAGGCAGTCACATCCACTGAGACCAAGATTGGTCATGTTTGCAGCTGTTGGAGTGTGTTGAAACTGAACAAATCAGCTAAAAATAAATCAGATCAGCAACCTATCATAGGTGCAGATCAAAACTCCAGTTGTTTGAGCAATTGGGGCATCACGCCCTACAACTTTTGATTGGTCCAAGAGACTTCAATCACTAAAGTAAAGCATTGAAATCTTCTTGCATCTCCTTTTCACAGATAGTAGCAAATTCCATTCACAAATGTGGAAGATCTCTATAATAGAGCATTGATAGCATGCTAAAATTCAGCACATGGTATGTAGATTTTGCACTTTAGGTTTTAAATAAATTGTTTATCTCAACTTTTGATCAAATTTGCAAATTTGAGCTCACTAACTTGCATACATAGAGTTGAGGCCAATTATTGAGCTGGTCTATGTGGCTTAGAATGCCATCCACATCTCTCATGCTGGTTGGGGTGAGTCAAAAGAAGACAAGAGAAAGCTTTCAAACTTGAGTGCCTATGCATAGCTCTTCACTGGGCCAAGTCATATATACACTATTAGGTAGGACAAAGGTGGGCAGGAAGATAGATTACCTGAAGTTTACTCAGCCAATGCCTCAATGGCCCTTCTCTCATTGGGGCATCGGTGGGGAGGTAGGCTCAGTGGATCTCTAGAGGATTGGTTGTGAGCACTCTATTGGGCCTCCATAGCTAGCTGGATTGCTAACTTATTAGCGGTTGTTGGGCTTTCAATTACTCACTCATAAATTAAGCCTTTTGCTAGTCAGTATAGTGAGTGAAGGTGATTCATTTGTGATCAATGCCTATGTGTGTAACCATGGAGTGTACTTGTGAGAGCCTTAGACCCTGCACTCTAAGGTCTAGGGAATATAGACGCTTCATGCTGTCTATGCCTTTTCCTTCTCTAATATTTTTAGGGAGGGCCATTTATTAGGCTCAAAGGGTCAAGATTTGTTGGCCCCCCTCGCCTCGCCCCCCTTCCCCCAACCCCTTTACCCTTTTAATATAGACAGCTACCTAAAGGGACATCTTTTAGCTCTAAAGATCCAATTGGTCGCTTGCCCATTTTTCTGATAAATCGAGTTGTTGCCATCAAAGTCTGAAAGCTATAGAGGTCCTCTATGTTCTATGCCAGGTGATGAACTATAGTTGAAAGGAAGCTGAACCTTCCTTGAGAAGGTTTGATCTGGTTGGTCATGCTAGTTTTGATGCCTATATTAGTCTTTGCTGAACTATCACGTTGATGGAATGGGAAAACAATTATAGTTCCCCCATGGATGATACATTTTGAGCAATGTTTGAGGTCTTTCCTTCCAGACAGGTGTTCTCCACCATCTATGCACTTGACCAGGGGGAACAACATTGATTGCATTTGGTTAATTCAAGAAGGTTTGGAAGGACAAGATCTGCATATGCTTGTTGAAAGGGATTTATGCTTTATTGAAATTTCTCTAGGCAAGCAACCTATGTTTTTTTGTTGGGAATGGTGCGTGCACTACTTCTCAACAGGTCGAGCCATTAAGTGAAGTCAGTTTGTATACTATTAAAGGCCTTCTGAACTTTCTTGAACTTTATAGTGGGTGCCAAAAACCATTGGAGCCTTAAATCATTCCCCCAGTAGTTTCAAAAGCTTTGAACCATGCAAGCTCTACCCCTTTCTTTTAAAGTACAAACATTAAAACTGAAATAAATTTTTTGTAATTGTTAAAAAATAAACTTTTAAATTATTTTTTAATAAATTCTTAGTATAAAGATGAATACCTCAAGGTCATAAACGTGGTGCCCAAATTTTACTAAGGGCATTAGCAAGATAAAACCAACTGAAAAAAATTTTTACAGTAAAAAAATACATCACAAGTAGTTTTGCAACATGCATACACACATGCAAGTGTTGTCATCTCCACAATAACACTAATACAAACACATGTAATAGCAGAAGACTACAATAAGAAAGAGACACTAATGGTTCATTTCTTCATTAGGTTGAATTACTACATTTAGTCACTCGTTACAACTCCATAAGCATAGAGAGAGATTTTTCATGCATACCATCAAGCCTACTTGTTTAATTTTCAACACATGAGGAGACAAATAGATAACATTGACTCATTCACATATGATCTATTTACGTTTCATCAATAAAACACATCATAGAGAGAGAAGAGAAAATGCTTTCACAAGATCAGTCAAAAGAAAGACCTTTTAGATCACAAATCCAGCCTACTCACAAGAGTAAGAGCTACCATTTTGTAATGTCCCCTACACGATAGCACTTCAGGAGGTCCCTTAGCCCTTTTGTTCCCGAGGCTAATGTTGGTATGAAGGGAATCATTTATTTAATTAGTTGGGCGTCGCCTAATTTCATGTTCAGTTTATTTGGTGATGCAAATTAATTAATTAAATATTTTGCTAAAGTGACTTTACTGAACGGGCAAAGTGATTCATTGAAATATTTATTTTATGAGGACTTTATAAGTCACTTTCTTTTTGGTGTAAAAGTGACTTTGGGGAAATATTAAAACATTACTTTATAAAGTCACTTGTATTTGTGAATGAAGGAATACAAAAAGAGAGAAGAAAGGCTTCATTCGCACCTTTTTGAATTTTTAGAGACTTTCATGATTTTCACGGGGAAGAGATAGTCGAGCTCTCTGGTTGTGGGAAGAGAACCCTAGCCGCCATGATTTCGAGTGTGCAATACCACTCCTAGTCATGAAATTGCAGGTTTTGGAGGAGAAGAAAATTAATCTACCATCTGAAGGCGTGATCCCATTTCCTGGTTAATTTTGCTGTGTCTTTAAGACGATTTTGGAAGTTCGTGGCCGTCACTATGAAGGTGTGTTTGCTAAATAACTCCTGGCGCTTCCTATTCTCGCCATACCTACAGATATAGCTGTGCTTTAAGACGATTTTGGAGGCACGGGAAAGAGAAACGTGGCTGTTGAACACAGAACGAACTGGTGATATCTCATTCCTGGCTGTGATCTCGTGAGGGTTGTTGAAACGTGAGATTCTATCTTGGCTGGGCGCGTCATTTCCTCAGGGATCAAGAGGAACAAACGAATCTGCAAGGCAACTTCCGTTATCTCCTGCTGAGGCGATTTTTGGATCTTTGTTGGCGAGTCATTGTGTGTGGTGCTTCATAAGGACGGACTCCTCTTCAGGTTGGGACAAAACCATAGTTGCTGTGATTATAGTTAATGATTAGTGTTGGTCTGTGTGTAATATGTTAAATGTTGGGGTGGATATTTTTGTGAAGAATGTGTATACCATTGTCAAACTTATGTGATGTTACAGCTGTGTACAATGTCAAATACCAAATATAAGTCATGATTATAGCTGAGTGTGATGTTCCATTAATTACTCAGCCTGCTATGAGTGTTTTGCAGTCAGCTTGTACTCAGAAATTGCATTATGGTTCATTGTAAAGGCCTCCACTTAGTTAGGCGTAAGTAAGGGTGTTTACTTTGCATTGTCTCACTTTTGAATCTTCTATACCAGCATTGGAGACTACTGTTGTCTGAAGGTTCAGTTATAAATATGAAGTAAAGAATTTATGTAATTGGCCATTTGTGCAAGCAGAAATTTAGTCATTGGTCATTCATGAAATTTATTGAATGGGAAACATTTATGTAAAGGAAATGACTCTTATCTTGTGACAAAGAAACCATTACCAAACTGAAAACAGCATACAACAAGAAATCCCAGAAAACAAAACCACATATGAATTTTAACCAGCAAACAGTACTTGCAAAGGAAGTGGTTGACAAAGTACCCGAATGATCAAGCAAAGAATTTAGAACAGAATCAGCAAGGTACGTTATAGTGGTATCAGAGCATCTTTAACAAGCATTTCTGACAGCACATACACGGGCTCTCTTCAAACCAAACAAACAATCAGAAATTAGATTAGCGTATGAACAACTTACACATCAGTTGTTGGTAAAAATCCAAAGGGAATAATACAGAAAAATTAGAGCAGATTTGGCCAGCTCACTACACATTCAATGACTAGAAATAGTCTACAAGACATGATTTGTCCAATTACCAAGTACATATACTATTGGTAAGAAGAGAAAGATAGCTAGATAACACACATGCTACAAGACTAATAAATTTCTACTCCAATAATGTTTTGAGGATACAACAAGAAGAGAATATGAGGATTACATCATACATGCATTGACAAGATGACTCAACTATTCTTTTCACTACAATGCATATGAAACATAAAACTATGAGAGATTGTGGTCATCGAGACCCAAAACCTATCAACTCACTTTAGGCATTTCTTTTACAATAAACGAATGCATGATACTTGGAGATGGTTAGCAATCATTTATATTTTACTCTAACGTCATATCCAACAATAAAAACCATTTTTTGTTTATTAGTTAATTAAAAGAAAACATTAGTTTTTTCCAACCACTATGTCCAAGGTAGGAGTGACTAGATTTCATAAATCAATTCCAAAATTATGAAAAAACACGCCAATAATTACAAGCTTATAGACAGCGATAGACTATATCAAGAGTTTTCCAAAAATGTAAATAAATAATTCATAACATCATTTTTGAAGGTTCTACTTCATATTTATAGTTTGGAGTTAAATGGCGGGGTGGGGGGGGGGGGGTTGTGTGGGTAGGTAGGGAGGGAGGTAGGGAGGAATCAGCGATTGATAGAACATGTTGATGATTGATAGGATGCCTCTATGACAAACAGGTTGCCTCCACAACTCTAATAAAAGAAGAAATGTATCTTGTAAATCTGAATTTTTGTCAAGGCCTCCTAATAAGTTTCTGCAGCCTCCCAAATCAACACATGTCTATTATGAGCCTCATATGGTCAGAAAGCACCACTCGGAAATTAATAGGATCTAGGGATGCACTTGTGGCTTCCAAAACTCTGAATTTTACAACCATGGTCTCCAGACCTGCAATCTAACATTCCAAGAATTAGGAATGTCCTGTGGTCTTACCCTATAACTCATTGGATTACAAATTCCAAGGACAATGAGACCCAACCCTTGAAACAACAAAATAGGAACATTCGGAAATCACAGAATTTTTCCCTTTGTATTCACGAGGCATAAACTACCAAATTTCATCAAATTTAATTACCATTTTTAGTTTCAATTAAGATTACAATGACAATAGCTATCTTGTATCTTAAAGTCCAATAAACATTTAACAATTGAATCCAAATGATTGTAATTACAATTTTCTAATTTCTTAAAACAAGTGGATAAATGCAAGAATTAAAAACCCACATAAACTTCAAACATCCAAAAGATCATCAAGAAGGGGACCAATGGAGGATGTACCTGCCACTCTATTACTGCCATCAAGTGCAATAGATTTCTATGCCACTCTAGGCAACCCTTGAGCTACGGAGAAAGAAGATCATGGATACACCACCAACAAGGCCATTTTCAAGCACACACAAGTGCCTCATGCAAGACACCAAAAACACCCAAACAAGGGTCTACCAACCTCTAGATCTGCTATGGATGCACTCTCCTAACCAAAATCAAGAGAACAAGGGTTTGATCCCAATTGTTCAATACAAAGCCAATATGAGGCCAAAGCAAGGTTAAAAGCGAGTCAAACCGTCCCAAAACAAGCTATCCTTTTTCAAGGATTCAAAACCACATAGGGCCTAAAATAACCATAGTTCAATACAAAGCAAATTATACTATCAAAATATGGTATCAAAAATCTCATTTCAAACATATTCACATATGGAACAGAGCGTAAATAAAATCTATAAATAAAGGGGAACGCCTTCCCTTCTTTCCAAGGACTGCCAATTGAAGAAGAGAAACTTTGATCCTCCTAAGCCTTGAGCAAGGTCCACAAGCACAAGGTGAGCTCCATCAAGCTTCAAATCAGCCAAAAGGAGGAAAGCCTCCATTACAACAAGGAAGCTCCTATGAGCTACAAGAGTCCATCCACAAAATGGTGGGAAGCATGCCTTCCCATAGGACAAATACCTACAACCCTCACACAAAAACCTATAAAGGAAATAAATTTCCAAGTTACTTCAAATACTCAAACTCCATTAATGGAGTTTTTGAGCTTTTGTTCTCACTTTTCCATTCCCCAAAATAGAAAATTGAAATAAAACATAATGGGTTCCCTTTACAAAAGGAAGAAACAGTAATTCAACAAGGAATTAGAATTAACTCAATCCCAACCCAAGAGGTCAACTCAAAAATCCAAATAAATAACTAAAAGCCAAAAAGGAAACAAAGAAGAATCCCACGATGCTTTAAGCATCTTTCACTTAAATATAAACTAAATTTCATATTTAAGAACTCATAAAATGAATTAGAAATCACTAGAGGGACTTTAAACCCTGATATTCACTCAAAGTGAATCAAATAAAAAGCACACACTTTCAAATTTTCTCCTAGAAGTGTGGAAATCAACCAAAATTCACATAGATGACAAACCAACTATGCAAAAGCAAGCTCACTCACAAGAGCCACTTGTTCATCAACTAGATCATAGAGATTAGGCAAATTGGTCACCACATAAAAAGAGGTCTTAAACTTGCAAATATTCAAGTGAGTTGTTAATTGATACCCATGACATTCTCCTCTACGTACCTTCCACCTTCCATTGGCCATACACTTAAGTCCTGTACACTCAAGGCACACATTAAATCCAATAATGTAGATAATAGCCAAAGCACAATTAGAATAATATATCATGTGCACATACATAGAAACCAAGTTATGTCCTAAGATTTCGAATCATGATAGTCACACATCATCTCTAATCTATTTAATTTGTAAGCACTAAACACAATTAGTCTTTTAAAACACAATGTACTAGTGATACTCTAATTAACTCATATAAATCACAAGATGACAGGAGCACACATGGGTGGTGTTGATGTTATGACAGCGTCGGGATTCTCCTCCAGCCCCGATCTCCTTGCATTGAAGAATAAATTAAATAATAGCCATAGGCTATTTAATTTATGATGACATCGATTGATGAGGAGGCGCCTTATCTTAAATATTATTTAATATTTATTTATCTCTTGTAGCCGACTTCCTTCATCCGCCACCATTGGAGACATATCTTTTCCTTGAAAGGCCTACATGATGTCTTGAAGAGTTGCGTCCTCTCTCCCTCTCTTGTATTTATATGAGATGCTCATTCATTGTATCACATCGATTATCACATTCATAATTCATAGTTCGAGTTTCCAGCAAGAGCGAATTTATCCAAGAGCAGATCGAAGCCTTTGAAGGAGGTCGATATACTTATCAAAAGAGTTGTATTATCTTCAAGAGATATTGCATCATTTTGGTGCTGCGTTTGGCCTCATTGTAAAAGAGATCATTGTTTTATATTCAATATATTGTTGCTGGGTTTTTCTCCCTCAAGTGGAGGGTTTTCCCAGGGTATATGCTGTGTCTAGTTGTCTGATTTTGAATTAAATTTCTACTTTTATTATCTGATCATAAAACTAACATGGTATCAGAGCGGGTATAAGAAAGATCGTGATCAGATTTCTCATAAGCAGCGCTTTCATACACTCTTATTCTCATTCTCTTGCATCTATCTTATTGTTAAACTGGTGAACGGGCTCAAGATCGAAGATAGACTCGAGGGTGCTGCCAACTTCACATCTTGGAAGTGTAGAGTAATGCTCGCTTTGGAAGAAAATGAGTTAGCTGAGTTCGTGGAGGGCGAAGTTCCCGGACCGTTCGATGAGAATGAAAAGTCTCAATGGAAAAAGAATTGTACTAAGGCAAAGAAAATTTTGGTAGACTCCATGAAGAACCACCTTGTACCAATCATCTCCAAGTTGAAGACAACAAGAGAGATGTTCAAGACCTTGGAGGAGATGTATGAGATCAACAATACAAGTCGAGCTCTTGCATTAAGGCAACAACTTCATCATGTCAAAATGGCGAAAGGAGAATCCGTCATCTCATTCTTCATGAAGATTACCGAGTTGAGAGATCAGCTCTCTACCATTGGGCATATTTGATGACAAGGATTTGGCTATGTTGGCACTTAATGGTCTTCCTCAATCTTGGGAGCCATTCATCCAAGGTATTAGTGGGAGATCAAAACTTCCTAAGTTTGATCGCTTGAGGGCAGATTGCATCCAAGAAGAATCAAGATTGGCTGCAAGAGACATTGGACAAAGCTCTACAAATGAAGACATTCATGTTCTTGCCGCTCAATCCTCGAAGAAGAAAGGAAAAGAAGGGAAGAAAGGCAACTTCAAGAGGAATAGAGATAAAGGATCAGATGGTGGCCCTGTACCTAAGAAGAAGAAGGACCTCTCCCGCATTCAATGCTTCAGATGTGACAAGTTTGGTCACTATGCAAAGGATTGTCCAACCAGACCTAAGCAGCAGGCTTCAATTGCAGATGTGGGTGAGATCTCTCCTTAGAAGGATTCAAGTGGTTTTCTATTCTATTCTGCCTTATCAAGCAATGTGCCTATGGACAACAACACTTGGTTGATTGATAGTGGTGCCTCTCGCCACATCACTGGATTTAGAGAGCATCTATTTGATTTGGTGGAGAGAGATTCTAGTGTTCAAGTCATTATTGGTGATGATGCAAGTTATTTTGTGAAAGGTGTTGTGACCTCCTCTCTTCACTTAGATTCCGACATCTCCTTACAATTGAGTGATGTGCTATTTGTTCCCGGTATCAAGCGGAACATTGTCTCTATCTCAGCCTTGGAGGACAAGGGGTATCAAGTTGCATTTTGCGAAGGTAAAGTTCTTGCATGGCCGAAGAACTCAAGTATCAAGACTGCTCGTGTGATTGGAGTTCGACATGAGAGTCTCTACAGAGTTTCCACTCGTCCACTTCAGGCCTTGTTGCATGATTCATCAAGTTCGTGTGAGCTTTGGCATAGAAGACTTGCTCACCTTCACTTTAGAGCACTACCAACCATGGAGAAGATGGTCATGAGCCTTCCTAAACTCAGCCAGGAGCATGAAGGCACTTGCAGAGGTTGCGCATTGGGTAAGAATACTAAAGGTCCATTTCATAGTAGTGAGAGTAGATCTAAATGTATTCTAGACCTTGTTCATTCTGATTTATGTGGTCCAATGTCTGTTGCTTCTTTGAGTGGTTTCTTGTATTATATAATTTTTATTGATGACTACTCTAGAAAGACTTGGATTTATTTCTTAAAGTCTAAAGAATTTGAGGAAGTACTTGAGAGATTCAAGGAATTTAAAGCTCAGGTAGAGAACTTGTCCGGGAAGAGGATCAAAGTTCTGAGATCCGACAATGGAGGAGAATACATCTCTAGAAGCTTCAGTAACTTCGGCATTGAAGCAGGGATTAAGAGGGAGTTTTGTGTCCCTTACAATCCACAACAGAACGGTGTTGCAAAAAGGAAGAACAAATCCATAGTAGAAGCAGCTAAAGCCACGATCCATGATCAAGATCTGCAAACCTTCCTTTGGGCTGAAGCATCTAGGACAGCTGTGTGTGTTCAGAATAGAAGCCCTCACCGTATTCTGGAGAATATGACTCCTGAAGAAGCTTTCACAGGTGTGAAGCCAAAAGTAAGTCATTTGAGAATCTTTGGTTGTCCTGTATATGTTCATGTGCCTAAAGAAAAAAGGACAAAGTTGGAACCATCTGGCAAGAGGGGAATATTTGTGGGCTATAGTGAGTCTTCAAAAGCCTACAAGGTTTACATTCCAGGTCAAAAACTCATAGAGATCAGTAGGGATGTTACATTTGAAGAGGATGTTGCATTCAAGAGATCTAAGGGCACTCACATGGAGATAGACAATGAAGATCAAGGGTCTCCTCAGGATATGGAAGTTGACCATGCTCCTGAGATTCAGAGGGAGGCTTTTGAACCTAAAGAAGATGATGATCCAGTTGAGCCTTTGGAACCTGCTGATGGGCCGAGAGACATTGTGATTGGTCGTAAGAGACCTCTTTGGGCTAGGCAAACAATGTAGGAGGCAAAAAGGTTTGCAGCCCCAAGAGGAACATTCAGAGAAAGCAAAAGACCTCACAAGTTTTCAAGCTATATTGCATTGATGAGTCAAATCATTGAGTCTGAGCCTTCCAGTGTTGAGGAAGCTACTAGTCAGCAAGTATGGAGAGATGCTATGGCTGAAGAATATCAATCTATCCTCAAGAATGATGTTTGGGACATCGTACCTAGACCAGAAGGAAAATCTGTTGTATCTTCTAAGTGGCTCTTCAAGATCAAGCATGGGGCTGATGGGAGCATCAAGAAGTACAAGGCTAGGTTTGTGGCTAGAGGATTCTCTCAGAAAGAGGGAGTAGACTATGAGGAAACTTTTGCTCCAGTTGCTCGTTATACATCCATCAGGTCCATCATTGCTATTGCAACATCTAAAGGATGGAAGATACACCAGATGGACGTGAAGACAACATTTCTAAATGGTGTAATTGAGGAAGAGGTATATATTGAGCAACTTGATGGCTTTGAGGTTCATGGGAAGGAGTCTCATGTTTGCAGGTTGAAGAAGGCTTTGTATGGCCTTAAGCAGGCTCCTCGTGCTTGGTACGAAAGGATTGATCGATTCCTAATGAGCTTGGGCTTGTCCAAGAATGATGCTGATTCAAATCTATACTTCAAGGTAATTGATGGCAAAGCATTAATCTTGGTTCTCTATGTTGATGATTTAATTCTTACTGGAGAAGATCACCTCATTATCAAATGCAAGAAGTAGTTAGCTTTTGAATTTGAAATGAAGGATCTTGGATACATGCATTACTTCCTTGGTTTAGAAGTATGGCAGAAGCCGAATGAGATCATTCTGAGTCAAGGGAAGTATGGTTTGGTATGATGGATTGCAAATCCATGTCTACACCTATGGATACCAACTTGTAGAAGCTAAAAGAGGCTACAACTAGTTCAAATCTGGTGGATCCCACTATGTACAGGCAGTTGATTGGATTGTTGATGTATCTAGTCAATACTAGACCAGATATTTGCTATGCAGTGAGTGCACTTAGTCAGTTCATGTGCGAACCAAGGCAAATACATCTAGTTGTAGCAAAGCATATCTTGAGATACTTGCGTGGCACAGTTGGGTATGGCTTGAGATATTCTTCTGGTGTGGACTTGAAGCTACATGGATATTCTGATTCTGATTGGGTAGGGTGTGTTGCTGATCGGAAGAGCACCTCTGGATGTTGCTTTAGTTTGGGGTTTGCGATGATATCCCGGTGTAGCAGGAAGCAGTCTTTAGTGGCACTAAGCACCGCAGAGGCCGAGTATATTGCAGCTTGTGTGGCAGCTCGAGAAGCAGTGTGGCTTCGGAAGCTCCTTGCAGGATTGTTTGGACAATCATTGGAGCCGACTGTCATTCATTGTGATAATCAAAGCTGTGTGAAGCTTTCTGTCAACCTAGTATTTCATGACAGAACTAAACATGTTGAGATCAAATACCACTATATCAGAGATATGGTATTGAGGAAAGCTATCCAGTTGAATTATATCAACACTGATGAGTAGACGACAAATATTCTCACCAAGCCTCTCTCCAGAGTAAAGTTTGTGTACTTTTGAGACAAGCTTGGTATTGTGGAGAATGAAGCCCTAGTTGAGAAGGAGACTCAGCATCAGTGATCTTCTGTAATGCATTTCTCTCTGTGAGAGAGATTTGAGGTGCAAGCCCTTCTTTAATGTATTTCTCTCTGTGAGAGAGATTTGAGATGCAAGCCCTTCTTTAATGCATCTTTCTCTGTGAGAGAAATTTGAGGTGAAAGCCCTTGTTTCCACCCTTTGGGAGTAGCCATGGTGGATGTCATGTTGAGTGACTCCATGACAACATCACGTGAGAGAGTCCGTGATGATTTTCTTATACTTGTGCTTTTCACCCTTTGGGAGTAGCCATGGTGAACATCATGATGAGATGACATCATGTTGAGTGATTCCATGATAGGCACTTGTGCACATATACCATACATGGGAGTAGCCATGGTGGTTGATATCACGTTGAGGTGATATGTTACTCTCCACATATGGGTGTAGCCATTGCGGATGTCATTTCATGACATTGGTTAGCTGGAAGTATTCTCCCTAGTTGAGAGGGAGTGTTGATGTTATGACAGCGTCGAGATTCTCCTCCAGCCCCAATCTCCTTGCATTGAAGAATAAATTAAATAATAGCCATAGGCTATTTAATTTATGATGACATCGATTGATGAGGAGGCGCCTTATCTTAAATATTATTTAATATTTATTTATCTCTTGGAGCCGACTTCCTTCATCCGCCACCTTTGGAGACGTATCTTTTCCTTGAAGGCCTACATGATGTCTTGAAGAGTTGCGTCCTCTCCCTCTCTTGTATTTATATGAGATGCTCATTCATTGTATCACTTCGATTATCACATTCATAATTCATAGTTCTAGTTTCCAGCAAGAGCGAATTTATCCAAGAGTAGATCGAAGCCTTTGAAGGAGGTCGATATACTTATCAAAAGAGTTGTATTATCTTCAAGAGATATTGCATCATTTTGGTCCTGTGTTTGGCTTCATTGTAAAAGAGATCATTGTTTTATATTCAATATATAAGCGATATATTGTTGTTGGGTTTTACTCCCTCAAGTGGAGGGTTTTCCTAGGGTATATGCTGTGTCTAGTTGTCTGATTTTGAATTAAATTTCTGCTTTTATTATCTGATCATAAAACTAATAGGTGAGCCTTACAATAAATAAAATACTAATCCATAAACTCAGTGTTATATATCAGAAGAAAGCATTTTATTTTTAGTTTGCCTTTCATCACAAAAAAATGTAACAACCAAACCCATACATCAAATTTAAAACTTTTGAATTTAACCACAATAAGTAAAAACAATGCCATTTCAATAAAAAAATTCTTTTCAATTTCATAAACATGATATATCATTTTGCAACTTTAACTATTTCTTTCCAAAAGAAACTACAAAGTAAAGAAGAATAAGATACATACATTGCTCGTAAGCTTTTGGCACAAATAGAAGTAGGAAGGTCCAAGAGTCCGTCCTGTCAAATCTTGGATCATCGGTCGATTGTTGAGGAGGAGAAACATCACTCGGGCGTTTCTCCGCCAACCACGGACTTATAATGCGGTCCCCCGCACGATCATTTTACAATGAACGACCCTCCCTTCGAAGAAGAGATTGGTGGGGTATCCTTTAACGATTACCAACTGGGCATAGTGTTGTGTTCCTACATATCTAGGTTCTGTGTATACGACAACTCTTGAACTAGTATGTATTTTGGGATCACGGTGAATTGACAGTGTAGTACCACAACTAAGTGTAAGTTGTTCCTAACACTACTTTGGCCAAAGTGTTTACATTCAATAAAGAACGTAGGTCATCTATCACATGCACTAGCCAGGGTCAATTTGACTTAAGGCTTCCTTACTCTACGCGTAGGTTGGTCTATTCGGGGTAGTTCGCACCCTAGACGTCCTACATCAACCTAACTACTAGAAAGGAGGATAGTTTAACAAGTACTCACAATTATCTCTCCTATATTGGACATCTTCATCCTAGGAGCTTCATTAGCTTGACTAAGTTAATCTACAAACTTGTTGTGATCGGTATCTTATTAAACCCCCCTCAATTCTTTCCCCAGTATTTAATAGCTACTTGAAAACATACACTCCTTATATGGAGTCAATACAAATAACGCAATTTACTTCTTAATGCATCTATGAATCCTAGTGTAATTCGTACACTAATGTAAGCGAGAGCTAATAGTAGTAAACATGCAATAACCTACAAATTACTCCTTGTTTAAAGAACCAACAACAATTCTTAAACTATGCATCATTAAAATCATTCTTTCAGAAATTCGTTTCAAAGTATCACCATATCCTATCTTTGTACATTCAGATGATATGAAAACAGACTTTATTTAGAAACTCTTCTAAAGTATAAAAGAAGAATAGCAGAATTGTTTTTAGAATTGGGTTCAAGAGTATGAAGAGATAAGCATGCTTGGTAAATGCTTTCCACTGATACTGAACTAGAGTGAATATGCTGCACTTTTAGCTTCCAGCCAAAAGACTTCCAGCCACCTCTGTCTCTGATATCGAACTCTTAACACAGCTGAAGATACTCTCAATCCCTTATTATTACTCTCGGAATTGGTGAATGACAGGAATGAATTTCTGTCAATGTAAACTAAACTCTCAGAATTGCATAAATACTCTTACAGCAGAAATAAAACTCACTCACAGCTAATGATGAATACTCAGAAAAATGTTTAGAAATCTTTTGCAAAAAGAGCAAACTTGAATTCTAAAACTGTGTGAAGTAGAATGAGCTGAGCGGCTCTTATATAGGCTTCCTGCTCAACCAATTCCCTCTTCTTAAGGCATCCAAATTGCCAGCAGGGTTTTTGACTGATTCAATTTTGAAATGTGGCGCCCTTAGAGAAGATTCGACTTCATTTTTGTGACAGTAGATGATGAATGATTCAACTTGCACATGATCAAATCCCGAAATGTGAAACCTACAGGAAATGGTGCGATTCAACAGGTATAAATAACTGATGATATTTACAGAGAAAAAGTCCCTTATCAAATGGCGTCCATATTTCCTACTTCTCAGGCTGCAATCGACACCTTTCAAATCGTGCTTCATTGCTGGACTTTGTTGCGCGCTTCTACAGGTGCGCTTCATTTCCACGGGAATCCATTTGCTTTCATTTTCAAAAGTTTCCTATAGTTCAAGTGAAATGTTTCCTCATGGCGTGATTTTGCCAATAATAATCAATTCATTTTGAAGTCACTATATTTTATTTCAAGGAGTTGTTCGACTTCCAAAGTTTGAAGAAATATTTATTTTTGAGAAAATAAAGTCTCATATTTCCAATCATTGATTTCTTTTCTACACTTTATGATATTAAAATAAAGTGTCATTTAAACTTTATTCGATTTCCATTCCATTATCACAAAACAACATACATTTATATATTTTATAATATATGCATTTTAATTAAGTATTAATATATTTATATATATAAATATATATATATTTTTGACATTAACATCGTAATATATATATATTTATATATATGCATATATTACCTTAATATTAATACATATATTTTATACCTTATAAAATATATAAATATATAAATATATATATATTTACACATGTATTTATGTATATATCATAAAATATAATCACATCATTGATATATACATTTATACATAAATATATATGTAAATTTCCTAGACAATAATATTAAAATATTATTTTCATCACAGATATTAGGCGGAGTGTGTACGTATTTACATGCGTATAACCATATATATTCTTGTGTATACGTATGTATGCGTATATACATGTCGACACATGCGTATGAGCATATTTATCTGCTTAACGTACATATGTATCGATATGTCTCTACATATACATACGTGTACACAATGTATACATGTGTATACGTACCCACTCAACCTTTAACACATCTTTCACATGATTCATACAAGGGGTCACGGTATAGTAAGTCTGAGATTAAACAATCATTATTCACAAAACACAAAGAAGTGAATTCAGACTCCTAATGTCAATAAACAATCGTATGGATGACTTACCCTTAACTCAACAAACTGACTTGGCTTACTCAGTCTATAGTATGTGTGTGTATGCTCAATTGGTACTCGTTACTGTTTACCCGACCAAGCTCCTCCCCGAGTGATATCTCTCCTTTGTCTGGAGGAATGACCCTGTTTCTTGCACATCATGACACGACAACGGGAGTCATATGCTCAAAACAAGGCAGTATACATAAAACATCATAGAAAGTTAGAATAACATTATTCCATAACTTATATGCCACATTCATTCAAGAATTACATCACATAGAAGTATCAGACAAATGAGACAATCATTTGAAATAGGACACACTCAATTGATAAGTAGAACAATATGTTTTATTCATCCAAAAGGTTCAAACATTACAATGCACTTCCTATGTAGTAGTAGCTATACAATCGGGGTGTAACAAAAAAGTTAAACATTTACAAAAATATGCCAGCTGCTTAGAATAAAGACAATAAAAGCAGAGCTTAAAAGAATCCAGTAATAATGCCTAACATTAACAGCTTTGACTACTAAAAATAGCCCTCAAATCTGTGCCTAAACTAAACTTGTAATAGTACCCCAGCGGAGGAGGAAAATTCACTTAAAAGTAAAGTCTGATTATTCTAATGTGCTGCACCCAGCAACACCAACTGAGCAACAAAAATCTCACAATCTATAGGTCCGTTTCCTCTATATTGATTCTTAGAACAGTTCAAACCTGTCTATTCACTTACCAATTTGTGCACTACAAGAGTAGTGGGAATAATGTCTACACATTATGAACTGATAATGGACAAATACATGCTAGAATGCATAACCAGCAAGCTTTTCTTTCTCGATTTCTTAAAGAGTTTCGCATTTTATGGTCAGCTATGTCTTAATTTATATTGATAAGCAGTAGACAGTTGTAATATATTAATGGTAAAGATTTTTAGATAGGGTTGGTTTGGAGTAAATGAGAGAATGAGTCTGTTGTTGAAATATTTTGTCATTGATGTCAAAGTTTGATGATATTGGACCACATGGCACAAAGGTTATGGTTTATAATCTGTGGCTTAACGACGATGGTCAAATGGAGCTTGACTTTGAGTTAGTCAAAAAGGATATTCAATTTGAGGAGAGAACCACTGATAATCAATTATGTCAACAGCATATTGCAAACCGATTATGTTATTCTCTGCATTGTGCCATGTCAGCATTGAGTCACCAGCTGAGGTGAATTTCTGTGTGGCGTCTTTGACTATTCCTCCTTGGGCGTTGTCTTAAGTCTTTTGCTAACTCTTGTTGTGGACGGTTTATATTTTATGGAGGCTTCAGGTACGACTCTATATATTGGTGTCGGCTTATGGATTTAATTGCTATGGCTTGTAGTGGGCGGCTTAATTATGGTGAGATTATTCTCAGTTAGATTTTTAAATAAAATCTTCTGCGAATTTCCTAGGTCGTTGTCTTTCAAAAAATTCATTGATACTATTTATTCCTGGCGTGTCTGCATGAAGTTTTTGGCTGTGTAACCTTTTACGGGTGTGCATGGTGCTTTCCATGCAATAGCGATTCTGAAGTTTTTTAACGAAGACTATCGGGTTGTGTATATGTTGGTTTTTTTTTTGAGAACGTGGTTATTGCTAGTCGTCTCTTTGTGAGGACAGGATTACTATTGCCACCATTTACTATAGGCGTCAGTAGCATTAATTTGGTGTCGCCTTGTTTGAAAGTTGTGAAAGTGTTGGACGCAGCTACAGGAAGCCGTGGTAATGATTGCTGGCCTTTGTGGCCTTTCTTTTTTTTTGGCAGACTCTTTGTCAATGTTGGTGGATGATCTGAATAAGGTTGTGGAGATTTAATATGGAGTGATGATTTTAAAAAATATACTATCAATATAATTCTCAAGGTTCGGGCAGTATTTCGTGTGTGTGGCATGAGTCAACTCAAGCTATCGTGGTCATCGATATCATTCATTCCTGTGTGGACTATATTAGACGTTACCCGATTGAGTTTGTTTGAGCTTTTACCTGTACATGGGTGTGTCCTTTGATTAAAATATGCATGCTCGGAAATTTAGGCGATGTGCGCCTTGACTATCCTCTGCCATGATAACAGCTGCATTTTATCTATGTTGTTTTTGGTTTAATCGTGCCATTATTATCAAGTCTGTAGACATGCTCAGTTTTTTTTTTGAATATGCATTTTTCCTCAAGCCAAGTTGCATATGAGCATCTGTGTGTTGTGTGAAATAAGAATGGATTGTATTATGCTGTGGTGATTTCTTGAAGTATATTGAAGACCATTTTTGCTGATGCTCAAAATTTAGTGATTGTGTGATTCGAAGGACGTTGGCTGTTTTAGCGCTGAGAGTTGATTTAATACAATGGAAGGGGGTGTTCACGCATTTGTGTGTCATTAATGCAATTCAAGAGCATTATCTGAATCTTCACAGTTTTCATGCTGGCAACGGCGGTCTTCCTTTTGAATCGAAAGTGATGGAGACGTGATAAGTATGGATGTCCGAGACAGTGCTTAGTTCTGGTGAACGCACTTTCAAAGGGTGTGTATGAGGCAATAAGGTCTGTTCATGTTTTTATCAAATCAGATGTAAAGGTAAATGTTGGAGTGTGTCTGAGCTGAGTATGACTACATTACATTCTCTCATGCATTTGTTATGTGAAGTTATTCGAACGTGAGGTGGCTGGTTCTAAAAGTTTTGAAGAATGTTAAATGGGAAGGTGTGAAAGACTGAGAACAGATTTAGTTTTCTGAACATAGAAATTTCAGAGGTTGATCAGTGTTTTTTATTTGCAAGTATAAGTGTCTCGGTGTGCTGATTGTATTTGAAATTAAGAATCTGAGTTGCAGTGTTGTGGTTATCTTCAGTGAGTTGGTGCTCATGCTGGAGTTGGTGCTTCAGCCATACGAAGTTGGTGCTTCCAGTGAGTTGGTGCTCACATTTGTAATCTGGGTTGGTGCCCTTTGAAGTGAATATAAGCATAGTTCTGCTGTGGTTTTTTACCCGAAAGGGTTTTCCACATGAAATCCGTGTTCATCTTGTTTTATGCTTGCTCTTACTCTTTTACTTTGCTAATTCTGATGGTTTTAAGTTTTGAAAGTCTAAAATACTGATTCACCCCCCTGGCCCCACCTCTCAGTATTTTCTGTGTGCTCTTCATCTGTTACAGTATATGTGTTAAGGTTTAACTTTAACACAGGGTAATAAGGATCTCTAGTACATTTTGTGTCAATTTGTTTGAGTAAAATGAAGTGTGTGAAGTAGTTTTGTGTTTAAATGATTTTGTTTCAATTCTCAAGCTGTGATTGTCTTTTTGTTAATCCCAAGATAACCTTTTGAAAACAACAGACTCAGCTTTAAGATTTTGTTTTGCAGACAAGTGGAATATTTATTAGCAAGTATGTAATTGATGAAACATTTTTTTGTAGATGCAAGTACCTGGGAACAAGCATGAACCTGATTTTAACATGGATGAAAACTTTGTGTACTCTCAATTGTAGGTCATAACTGGTTCAGTTATACCTGAGAAATTTGTTTGTATTTAGTGCAAATTGTAGCACTACAGGCAGGTTGGCAAACCTGAATAAATTGGTGGCTGTTCATCAAATGATTCTAGTTTTAAAATAATGGCATCTGGCAACGGTTGTTCACAGGCTTTGGGAATGTTGTCTTAGAAGTTAGTATTTAAGTAATGTTTGTTGACAGCTACTTTTTACATATTTCATATCCATTGGTTGTTTTTTGGAAAAGCATCCACTTTACCTAGTTTCTTAGCAAACACTGCCTCATTTTCTTTGTATATTCGAACAATATTTTGTATATTCTCTTAAGTTTGTCAGTAGATGGTTAGAATATGTTTCATTTCCACTTAATGACATAAGACTAATTTTATGACTTGTCAGTTATGTCTTATTCTTAGTCTCACATATGTGATTATTACCTTTTACAGTCTTAAGTGATGCTGGGTGGGAATCTTATGTATTACAAGCCCGCCTAGAATTTTGTAGTCATGTTCTTTCAATATATCTTAGTTGCTGAAGCTGAGTGTAGATTGATATGCACCTTAGGATTCTCTAAATTATGTGAACTGCTGCTTGTCAGGATTGTGTGCACCAGTCATATGGAAGTTCTTTGCAGCTACAAGGTGTTGGTGGTGTAGAACCAGAGCATTCTTTGTCCCTTGAAAACGAAGAACCCCCAAGGTCACCCTATGGTGTCCTGACAATTAATGGTAAGTGTATTTTGCTTTATCATGTTGGTCTATTAGTGATAAGGTATTTTAATATGAATTTAACGTAGGTTGATTTTCAAGTTACTTTCATTGTAGTACTTGTTTTGTATAATTATATTTATTTTCCATTGCCACTTGACTTGGACCAGATGTTATACCTATTGAATCTGCAAGAGCACGATTTTTGCAACTGATTCTTGATTATTTTCTTCGACCTCGGGTTATTCAAGTCCCTGATTCACCAGAGTCTGCTTACAGTAGTCCCAATGGAAAAGATAAGCAAAAGAAGAGAAAGTCAAGAGAGGCACAAGTTGAAGGTGATCCAAGGTATGTCTTGCCATTAGCTTATGTGGCAAACCTCTACGAAACTCTTGTGAATGAAGTTAATATGAGGCTTGCCACTCTGGATGGCATTCGTGAAAAGTCAATGGGTGTGGCACTTGAAGCAGCTGGTGGCCTGTATAGAAGACTTGTAAAGAAGTTTCCTCGGAAAGGTACTGTTTGTTGATTGGTCATTCTCTCCCTGCTATTGAACTGCTATGTTTATGCACATTTTTTAATGCATTAATGGTTAGGGTTGTTGTTTGCTTTACATCTGTATGGATTTCATAACTTAATGAGCTCTTGAAACAATTTATCAAAGCTTATCCTTTGATTTGTGATTTACACTTTGAATCCATTCCAGGGCCATGCACATTTAAAAGGAGAGAGATGGCATCTGCCTTAGAAGCCAGGACAAAGTTTCCAGAACTGGTCACAAGAGAAGAGAAACGTGTACGTTTTGTAGTGGTTCATGGATTAGAGCTTGTAGAGCAGCCAGATATGCCTTTGGAAGATGCTGATTGGTAACCAGCTTGTATTTGTTTTTCCTGTGTTTAAATTGATAGGATCTGAGAATGGTATCAATGGATGGGTTGTGGATATCAATTTCAATATCGTTAGTAATTTTATTTTACAATTAAAATGATACTAGAGTTTGTAAAGCATCTATGAACATGTTAAGCTCTATAAAGCATTATAAATAATATAATGCTGGTCATAGTATGATAGAGTTGACTTTTGAGGCTTTGGCATCTTGTATTTCTTCTAGGACTGGGAGGCATTTTTGTGCTTTATCCACCATCTTGCACTCAATTTGTTTTTTTATGTCATGTAAGGAAACAACCTTTTAGGATGTCATGTCCCCTTCTCAAATGTAAGTCTAATGAAGACCCTTAGCCTATTAGTTGAATTTCCGTAGGCTAATGGGGTGGCGCAAAGGAAAATTATTTAATAATTTAAGTTAAGTTCATGAAAGAGTAACTTAGAGTTATATTATTAAAAAGACAAGTAATGTTTTATTATTAAGGAACTAAAAGTGATGCTAGGAACGGGGTCCAAGAAGTAATGTATTTTATAAAGGTTCTTCCAATCACTTTTAAAAAATAAAGTTTGGAGGGAAAAGGAGAAAATATATATATATATATATATATATATATATTTCAAAAAGCCTAGATATAAGGAGTTGAGAAATGGAGAGGCTTGCCAATAAATATTATCAATTCCATTTCTCTTGAGATTGAACATCGTTCATTTTTTTTGCCCTATAGCAAAAACTCTATGGAAAAGAATGGATTTGAGGATGAAAACCGTCCTATTCATTTGAATGATTCTATCCAAGAATTATCGTTGTACTAAACATACGCAGAGTTCTTCTAGTTTCAGTTATTTGGTTGAGTGGGATTTTCAATATATTTATATTTCAATTTGGTGTGGAGAATTCTAGTTTTTTAGTGATTTGTGTGGAGTGGGATTTTAGAAATAATTAAATATTGGTGTGATATTTTATTTTGAGTGTGAGCTTCTAATTTAAGGTGAATATTGTTATATGGAATATTATCATCTTAATGGCCGTACCATTCTGCAGGCTCTGCTGAGTTATTTGTTGTAGATTTTACATAAGACTGAGGCAGCCATACACTTAATAGCTTAAACTACCTCGGAAGCAACTTTCTTCAAGTCTTATTTGTTTTCATGAAGCACCTACTCTATGTTAAGGGGGTGATGATTAAAGTGAAGAAGAAAATATATTAATTGTTGCGGGCTGTACACTTTTTTAAGGCGCTACTGCACCCTTAAAGGGATAACTAGTATTTGTTTTCTGTTGTTTGATTGATAACAAAGGTGATCATAGCCCTTGTTGCTGCTCATCTAATATTTGATCAGTTGCACCATTAAGGGTATGATGCATAAAATTTGAGTTTGATTTATATTTCAGATTCTGACATTACATTCCAGTTGTTAACATTTAGTCATGTAATTCATTACAATAACATTTTGTTTGTAATTTTCTGTGTGTTTTACCATTATAAATATTAGAAGAACTATTAATGATTTCAGTGTTGTAAGTCTGGATGGCTATGTTGCCACAACATTAAAAAGCACTTTCATTTCTGCCAATATTGTTTCTAACAATAATTTATGCAGTTCTCTGCTAGATTCAGTATTTGTAATTGTTTTGGAAGGCTTGCCACCATAACCAGTTTTATTCCATTTGAGTTTAGTTTGTATTTCATTTGGAAGGCGTGTTACTAGATTGAGCATAGCTTACCTTCAGATTTTTGTTATAATATTGTTTTAACGTTTCACTGTATGCTCTAACCTTGTACACATTGGGATTTTGGTGACCAAAAGGTGTTAAACTTTCATGATTGTTCATTGTAAAAGTGAAATTGCAAAAATCAGAAAAATATCAGTTTGGGACATTACATTGGATCTATGGGCCTAATGCCGATGTGTATAACAAATCGCTTCTTTGTAGTAGCTTGTAGTTGCTTGCTAGTTTGGAAGAACTTGGAGAAGGCTCAATATCAAATTGGTCGGTTAGTGGTAGATTAATGGGTTGGATAAGGTGGACCATATTAACATTCTCCATAAAGCACTACTCAAAATTACCCAATGAAGTAGGTCTTTGCTTCCATAGCACATAATGACAACTCCTACAAGTCCGAGTGAGTTTCTAAATATAACAAACACAATATATACAAGTGGCTTCATGAATTTGTTTGCAATTTATTCATCATTCCCTACAATTAGAGATCCAACATCCCCACTTGAATGCAAAGCTAAATATAATGTTAATGAACCTCAATATGCTTTGTCTGTGCATGCTCAAATGGGTTATGTGCAATTTGAATAGCAACCTGGCCACCACAGAAGATTAGGGCTGGTCACTTATATGGAAAACCAAGCCTACACAACTAATCTTGTATGTGTGCTGCCTCCTATGTTAAATTCATTGCTCCTGCATGCTTCACATCAATAATCAATAATGCAATTACCTTCAGCTTGTTATATGACCAAGTAACTGCTAATGCACAAGCAAAAGTAGACTTCTATGTGCCCATGTCACTTACCCAATTTGACTCCATATAACATGCGAAGCATCCATTATTATCTCTAAAGTTCTTGATCCCAATTGAGCAGTACCCTAAATATACCTCAATATTTGCTTGGCCATATCCTAATGGCTTCTTTAGCTCCTACTTGAACTTGCACATGCATGATTATAAAAGGAAGAGTATGAGCCAAGTGGAGAAAACTCCCACGAGTTGCCTATACAAAGTTAGCATAACTTGAGGTGTAGTACACTAAGTACTGATATGGGGTAGATGAAGATAATTTGTTGAAGGCAAACTACTTCAACAAATCAAGGGCATACTTTGGATGTGAAATAAATATCCGATTCTCTAACTACAATGCTTGCATCCCAAGAAAGTAATGAAACAAACCCAAGTTAGTCATCTCCAAAGTATTCTTTGATTTTGATTGATTTGCAATGTATTGACATTGCTATGTGCAATATGTTATCCCATCAACTTTTGGACCTCTCTTAAAGCATGTGGACATATTATGAAACCTAAACATCTCCTTAACCATACCACATAGCTCCAATAATGTTAGTCTTGTTTTGCGAAGCTAGTTAGCAACAATTTCAGAAAATTACAAAAATGAGGAAATGAGTCAATTGGAGACAAATGGTTGCATTTCTTTTAACTACCAAGATGTCCCTTTGTCTCGCACCCTTATATATCAATCTACTATGATTATTCTTTTTTAAGTTAATAATGGGTAGATAAATTTTGATTTAGAATCATTTTGTAACACTTATGATCTCTTGGATTTTGTACTAAATTTATGCATAATACTAGTGTTAATGCATAATACTAGTGTTATAGGACTCACCCAAAACTCGCTAGATTTGGTGTGTTCTTGTTAGAGTAATCATGCATTAGCTAATAATTAATTAATCTTCAATTGATTATTAGTCTAATTCATTTCATGTACTTAAGCTAAACTTAGGAGTGCTTTTTTTCTGTTAACTAGAGTGAGCTATTAGTAGATCATTTTGTCTCATCACATAGGATGTTGACACTTGTCATGACCTAATCCCTTTATCATTTAGGGTTTGCTCTTATAAGCACTCCCCATTGTATCATCTCTTTGGAGGCTCAAGCAAGCTTTCCATTCTGTAAGTTTTTCTAGTTGAGGAATAGCAAATCATTGTTTGCAGCTCTCTTGCGTGGAAGGTGTTTTTGTTCGTTGTTTGATCTTGTAGCTCATGTTATTCACAAGCATGGACTCAGCAAATCCCTTCTCGATTTTTGAGGTTTTTCTTCAACTAGGGTTATAGGGGCTTCAAATTTGGAAGCTTCATGATTTTTTTTGAAAATTTTGGAGCTGGGCGAATTTTTGGTGCACTTTGGAGCGAAAAGGACCTCACCATTGAATTTAAGAGCTGAACCGACAAATTTTGACTATAAATTTGCCCTATTTCATCATTGGGAGCTTTTGAGGCAATTTTTTTTGTACAGGGGCTTGCATGACCCTTGTATGACCCATCTAGACAGATTTTTGCAATATATATAAAATAAGCACTTTTTTAAGTGTTGTGCTTATAATAGCGCTGTTATAAGTGCTTGGTGCTTTTTCCATGTGCCGGGTGCTCATTCTGTGTAGTCAAACCCTTTGTAACATCAAGCTGTCGTTGTTGGCCGTTGCAATTAGATAACCACCAACAACTTCCAAGCAGTTAGTGGCCATCTAAGTTGTCGAGCACAAGCCGCCCGATTTAACCAGCCAGCAATTGGGTCCACCGCCCTTGGTCACATGGGCGACCAACACCCATCCTTCAGGGGCTTAATTTTTTTTTTTTTTTTTGCAACTTAAGCAGAATTGGGAAAATCACAATAACTTCTCAGGTATTGAAATTGGGCAAACAAGATATCATTGGAAAGCTGGTTTTGAGCACTATCCAATGGTGCTAGTTTTTTTCTCAAATTTTGTTGATGGTACATTTTAATGCCTATCAAAGTCAGATGTGTTGTTTTCACTCCCGAGCTCACAATTTTTGACCAATTTCTCCTTTTTCGCGATTCCAACAGTGTTGGAAAGGTCTTTCAAAGCTCTTCACAACTATTCATGCAATTTTTCTAGATTTTTCTCCAGGTACATTTTATTTAGTTTTTTGTGTTTTCACATTATGGTGAATCACTTGGACGTTTTAGTTCCTGAAATATTTTTGTTTATGTGGGATGACTTGTTTTAGGTTGTTCTTCATCTATTTCCAGTATTTTGTCCTATTTGGGCATTGTAGCATTTTTTGCATGCAATTTCTCTTTTTTAGATGCATTGAGATGAAGTGCTACTTTGGTGTTTGTTTTTTGGGATTTCGCACATCCTATTGTGTCTTTTGTACTCATACATGTTATACAGTGCATGGGGGGTTGTGTAGGCCTTTTGTTTTGCCATCACACCTTTGTCAAATAAGTGTTCCTTCCATGACAACATTGAATCCTTGTGATTCTTGCCTCATGCGAGTGTGCCTTGTTTGCACACCCTTTTTCAATTGCAGGTACTCTTTTGTGCACGTTCAAATGTTCTTGGTTCTCCTTCATGCACTTCTTTGTGACACACAGATTTAGTGGACTTGTCATGGCTCTCTCTTTTTTGCATTATGGGGGGGTTTCTACTATCGGTGCTAATGCTTCCTTGGTTATCTTGGAGTGAGCTACGTATTCAATTTTGTTCCTATGTACTAGGCAGATGCAGCGGCTGGTTACCCTTGAATTTCAGTGAGATGGAGCTCTTACCATATGGACACTCTGGCATTCCTGTTATGTGAAGGCGACCTATTTTCACTTGATCAGTTCTTCAAACTATTGGTACCTATATTTTCAACTTGCATCTTGCTTGGTTGAGTAGTGTCATTTGGTTACCTCATGCAGATTCATGTGCCATTTGTATCTTTGAGTTCCAGATGTTTTCCTTTGTTTGCCATCGGATTTGAGTAGTGTCGTTGGGGGCACTCATGCAGATTCTTGTCTTCTTGGTCATGATCATCTGTTTTAGAGGAGGTTCTTCATTTCAACACTATATCGGTTATCATTCGATAGTTGTCTACAACTTCGTGCTTCAACGATGTTCTTCATGTTCCTATTCTTTTTGGGACATTGTTTTGAAGGATTTTTAGTCCTTCACATTGGTTTTGGAGGCTTCTTAGTCCTTCATTCGCCTTTCTCTCTTTTGGATAGGAGTTGTTTCCCAAGAGTCTCCTTTTCTTCAATTGTGAGAGATTAAATTGTTTGTACATGGGTATCTCATCATGCCTTGTTTGTTGGGACCCATCATGTATTCTTTGCTTGTTATGCATTGGCTTTTGAGTTTTTAGCTACTCCTTAAGTTTTCACTTAATGGCAAGGGGGAGGTAGAGTACTCATGCATGAGCTAATAACTAATTAATCTTTAATTGATTATTAATCTAATACATTTCATGCACTTAAGCTAAACTTAGGAGTGTTTTTTTTTTGTTAAAAAGAGAGATATTATTAGATCATTCTATCTCATCACATAGGATGACGACATTTGTCATTATCTAATCCCTTTATCATTTAGTGTTTGCTCTTATAAGCACTCTCCTTCATTGTATTATCTCTTCGGAGATTTAAGCAAGCTTTTCATTTTGTAAATTTTTCTAGTAGAGGAATAGCAAATCATTGTTTGCAGCTTTCTTGCGTGGAAGGTGTTTTTTGTTTGTTGTTTGATCCTGTGTCTCATGTTTTTCACAATTGTAATAGTTCTAAGGTGAACCACTTGAAACAAGGCCATGAAAATTATGACTTAGATCTTGGGCAAGTTTTGTCAAACTCACCAAACTTGGCGAGTCTTGTTGCTTATACTCAGTTGAGATAGTTGTAAGATGATCAATTAAAGCAAAAAGTGTGAGGAAATTCTCTCATCAAATTCATGGGGGAAGCTCTCTAATCTCATCTACTTTTAAAATCTAACACTCACAAGTTTGCGATAAAACAATTAGAAGAAAACCTCGCCTATCTTGATTCTTAGAAGTTAGAGCACAAGACATGAAAGTTCTCTTTGCTCTCCTTGAAGTTTTCTGTTTATGCAGCTTTAAATAACAGTATGAATTGGAACAGGATACTTTCTAATGTTTAAAGCAGAGACCAATGGTTAAGCATCAACAAAAGGATTACATAACGAGAAACTATAGGATTTACAAGATGCGATTCAATAAAAAAGAATGATTTCTACTCCTAAAACTAGTGCTAACACAAAGTTTAATACTAATCCTTCTATTAGATTCTCACAGAACAACATGATTTGCTTTGAAGCATGAAATGTAATTTCAATAGTGTAAGCTTGGTATCCAATATAATTCATAATATCTGTAACACAACACAATATAGTTCTCTCAACCCTTGAACAAAATTCTTGCAAATAAAAATCTAGATTAAAGTTTCTAGAAGTTTTCCTTTTCCTCAAAAGAAAATATTACAGTGATGTTCTCAAGAGCACTTATTTATAAGCTCTTAAGAGGTGGCTTTTATGGGAAATAAAGAATAAAATAATCCCAAAAAGTGCCCGCTTTAAAGCAAATATTGTCCATATTTTCAAAACTAAAGAAAGAAAACATGACATTAAATGAAATCTAAAACAAATAAAGAACGACAATTAGTGCAAAATAGGCTTTCATTTTCGCTCAAAATAAATAATTACCCCAAAATAGAAAATAGCTAAAAGTGACTATCCTAAATCAGCAATTTCTGTTTTGGTATCAGAACTTGAATGATTTGTAGACTCTAGGTAAGGTGTTCTGTAAGTTTCCCGTGCAAGTCTAGTTTTGTCAAGAAACTCTGTAATAATCTCCACTTTGGTGCCTCAAATCTGCCTTCCAAACCTGCAGAAGTAATGATATAGGACTGCACTCTGCACTTGATAGCTCAAGCAAAGTTTGTTTGGTGATTAAAATGAATAAATGTCTAAATATATAGGTTTTCCATGCATTAACACTAGCTTTTCTTCAAAACTTGCTGACAAAGCAAGGTGGCACCTAACATTGGATGATTTTTGCCTCTTTTGAATGCTGGCTGACCAAAACAAGTTTGGCACTGATTTAGAATGTTTGCACCACTTTGAAAGCGTGCTTGGTAATGGGAAAATATGCTTTGCGCTGTTTGAAGTTGGATCAACCATTGGAAAAGCATGTCTTTGTCTTTTATGTGGCTTCTAACTTGAAAAGTGTGCCCCCATGTAATTTGTTTTCCTTCATTTGAATGTTGGCATGGTTTCATACTGCATTTCCCATAGCTTTGGTGTGGTTTGTATTGGCTAAGCCATTGATAAAATGTGCCTAGTAAGTGTCATTTCCATGAAGTGTTTGGGTGTTGATTTATGGTTCATTTGCCACTGCTTAGGCATGTCTTGGCATTGTTTAAACCATCTATTTGTGTGCCTTAAATGTGACAATTCTAACTTAAGTAACATGGTGTGGATTTTGTCTTTGTTAGCCATCTTTGGTGCGAATTTGGAATTGTTTAGCCCATAAAAAGTGCACCAAACTGATGGCATTCCTTGTTCTTTTCTTAGGTTTTCTTTATCAGCTACTTAGCCATTCCTTAGGCGTTATTTTGCAATGGTTCAACCAACTTAAATTTGCACCTGAAAGACTTACTTGCTGGGTGGAGTTTTTGCTGTTCTTGCCAATTTGCCATCGCTTAGGCATCATTTTGAGCTGGTTTGGCCACCCTAAAAGTGCACTTGGCTTTAACAATTCACTATTTTCTCTTTCTTATTCATTTTGCTTTCATTGCTATCCAAATGAAAAACTAAGAGTTCTTTCCTCATGCTGGTTCATGGTTTCGATTCTTCATCTTTTTCCATTTCATGGTGGCACCATGGTTTCTATCAAGAAGTTGCTCATCTTCCTTCAGCTTGCTTTATTTCGTGAGCAATCTACAGTCAATGTTAGCGAAAAAAACTAGGCCTAGCCTTGACAACTTCGCAATTTGATGGGAATGACAGTCCAATTACATTGATTGACTTGACTAGAATGACCCAACTGAAGAATTCTTTTCAAAATATCAGGTGACTAATTTCCTAATGTTAGAAACATTGAATCAATCACACAATTATGAAATCTTCAAAAAACAGAAGCATACACAGATAATTACACTTATAACCTGTTTTCCATTCCTTTGAAAAATGTGCAAGGAAACCTCCACAATTGATATAACTCACAGTTACATGGAAACCTCCACAATTAATATAACTCACAGTTGCAAGGAAACCAACAACTTGTACTATGTTCTAATATGTTACATTTAGTTTTATAGTCCTTTGATAAACTTAGCCTTTCAGTCCTTTCAAAGACAATTTGAAATAACTGCTTACAATGTTCTATCTTGCTCCCATTTTCCTCCTATCTTCATACTAATTCAGCTAAAAATCTAGCTTTCCAAAAATCAGCTTTATTTAGATTTATTTAGCCAAATAAAAGACTTTCATTTTAATCACTAAAGTGAAATGCAAAATAGACTAACTCAAACTACTTGAAATTTTCCTGGCACGTTCACACTGAACTTGTGTGGAAGTTCCTATCCAAGCTAAAAAAACTCAACACTGACTAATGAATATAAACCTAACGAAAGCTAAGTTTCATAGAGGTACCAACAATTGGGTGAAAAAATAGAAAATAAAGCAAAAAAGTGAAAGCCAACAGCTTCTAGAAGGAGAGAGCAATGGCGGACAAGCCAGTCTTTCGTGGACTCAGGCAGATATCTTGTAGAAAATAGCAAAAGGCCTGGTATCTCCATCCAAAACTCTTCTCTTTAAACAAGATGTATGATGGCTCCAAGATAAGTTTGGGAAAACAAAAGAAAACAAAAAGCATACACGCATCAGACATGAAGAACACACAAGTGGGTATGTAGCTTGGCCGCAACATTGAAAGTGGCAGTGCAGAAGGAATTTGCAACGATACTAGAGATGGGCAAATAGGAGTTGATAATATACCCAACATGCACTGCTGCTTTCTCCATGAACTTTGATATGCAAGTTTCAATCTTCATATTCTTGTTGTCCTATCCCTGCATACTTGTTCTTTCACATGCATCTTTTCTGGCAGATTCATTTTATTGCAACACACAATCACTTTCCCCATTTTACTTTTTAGTTAACTTCCATGATAATGGAATTATCTTCAAGTTTTCAACAAACAGGTTTTTAGATATGACATTTATTTCTTTTCTTTCCTATGTGCAACATCTCATCTCTGACAGCTTGTAGCCCACACATTTTTCATATTTCACTTCTCCCACTTTGTTTTACTTAGCGGATTTTGTAATACAATAGACCCTAATTTACAAACTTAACACATCCAACACCATTTCCTTTGTCCATGAGTCGTGAACACTTTGTATTTCATGCCCATTGTGCCACCAAGACATGACCAACCATTATACTTCATATTTCCTTTGCCCATCAGTTGAGTGATGTAGGCTCCCTTCAGCAATAGTTATACTTTTGACATTTTGTTTTGGTGCCATATATTTTATGATCTGTGAGTTCTGTATATTTTTTTTATTCAAGGGGTAAATGCTTTTGACCGGAGCTATGAACCGGAATACAACCATTCAACAATACCACCCCAACGGGGTTTGAACCTTGGTGGCAAGAACAACAATACCACCTTTAAACCAACACACCATGCCAATACCGGCTGTGAGTTCTGAATATTTAAAACACTTGACAATATTTATATATTTAGAAATGTAGTTTCCTTCAACCCAAATCCGCTTTTATACTCATTTGATCAATGTATACTGTGCATGTGATCAAAGTATTTATATGTTTAAAAATATTATTTCCTTAAGCTCAAATCTGCTTTTGTACTCATTTGATTGATGTATGGTTGTGTATGTGATCAAAGTAGCTTCTTTTTGAGTTGTTTATTATGTCTCTAAAGATGATTTATTGAAGGTTGTATAATAAAAACTAAGTCCTTAAAAACCTCTTTATCTCATGGTTTTCTCAATTTGCTGAATCTTAGCCGAGTTTGAGTTCTGTTTTTGAGTAAAAAATCAGTATTTGTTACTTGATCTTTAGCAGCCATTTGAAATTGAAAATAATGCATATGAGCATGCCCCTGGAGCAGCCCTAACTCATTTTTGTGATCTAGTAGCTTACTGCAATGAAAGATTCATTACCTTGGTGAGAAAGTATCTCACATATGATTGAGAGCTTTATGCTATTATACATGCATGCAAGCAGTGGAAGTACTGCATATTGGGAAAACAGACCATCTGGCATCATACACACAGATCACAAATAATTGCAGTTCCAGCAATACAATAAATTGCAACAGTAATGACACAAAAATTGGTGTTCATATCTTTAGTAGTTCCACTTGAAAACCAAGCACATAATTGATTTAGGAGGCTCACTTAGGCAGAGTTGTAGGCCATTTTGGAGTTGAGAAAGTTTTGCAGTATTTAAGAAATATATTTTTTGGCTGCATTTCAGATCTAATGTTGCAAAATACATCAAATCGTGTACCACTTGTGCCATAGCCAAGCTGAGAAACAAGGAATAGGGACAGTATACTGCTTTCTGGTACCGTACAAGTTTTGGGAAGCAGCTTTTGTGGATGTACTTTCAGATTTACATACTAATAAGCATGGTAATGATTGTCTATGTACTAATTAGTAGAGTATTCAAAAATGGTAATTTTCTTGCCTTGAAATCAATTTCAACTTTAGAAACCACTTAAATTTACTTTCAGTTTGGGCTCATTTGGACTAGCAATAACCATCAAATCTGATAGAGACCAGATTTTGAATGATTTTTGGATAGAACATTGGTCAATGATTGGCAGAAAGTTGATAAAATCTTTTGCTTTCCATCCTTTAGATTGATGGATGGACAAAAGTGGTTAATAGGACTATCATATATCTCCTTTGAATGCATATTTCCAAGAAGCAGTGCACATGGGATGGAAGTCTCTCCTTGATTCAACATAGCTATAACAAAGCTATTCACAACTACACTCAACACAACCCTTTCCAGGTTCCATTGATTTTCCAACCTTTGCCACCCATTGATGTAGCTTATCCTATGTTGCCTACTAATGAAGCAACTTCTTTAACTCAAAAGGATGTTGACAAAGTGACCAAGTTCATTGGGCATATTCAGCAATAGATTCAAATTATTTTGCAAAAATCTAATGCAAAATATAAGTCACGCTATGTTCAACATTAACACAACATAATTTTTTAGGTTGGTGATAGAGTATGGATTCATTTGCAGAAGAAAAGGCTCACAAAACTTTATTACAAGATCTGACTTTTTCAGTATGGACACTCTCACTAAGAAAGGTGAAGATAATGCTTTGGAGTTGAAACTTCTAGCTTATTTTTGTCTACATTAAGTATTATATATAGAACTATTTCACTATGTTGGAAATATGAGATGTTGGAGAAGAACTTTAATTGGAAGAAATTAATGTTGATTGCAACAATCCGGTAAGTGTCAATGAAGTAATTGATGCGAAAGTCAAATACACTATGCATCAGGATATACCTCTTTATTAGAGCATCAAAGCAAGATAAGTACCTTCTCAAGGAAAGTGGCTTGTAAAAATTCAAGTTGGAAATATGTTCGACATAATCTTCCACAACTGAACACAATGGGGATAATTGCTTTTAATGGAAGGGTAATTGATCCATGAGTATCTTTGATTGTGATTGACTCGTGGTGCAATTGCTTTATTTTGTGCTATATGTTGTCTTTACAATCAGTTTTAGGTCCTAGAACATGTGGCAATATTGCAACATCTTTACTCCTCCCTAACCATGTTGTACAACTTCAACAATTTCAACTCTGTTTTGTAGTGTTTTCAGAAAACAACAAAAAGTGGAAATGAAGGATAAATGAATAGCAATAGATTGACATCTTGTAACACATCTGACCTGTCATATTCATTGTTGAAATTTTACATAATACAGTCTTGCTATTTACAATTCTAACATGGTGTTTTCTCTCCTTTGAACCATAATTGTTGTCTAATCCATTGTAAGTAATTTTAAACATTATCATTTCAATGATTTGCTTATGTTAAAAACACATTTGAATTAGTTTGAGTGTGTATCAGAATCCTTCAAAGTGTGTATCAAAGAAACTAAGTTGCCGGTTCAGGTTCAAGTTTGAATTTTGGGTGCACAATTTGGCAATTTTTTTCCCCAAGTTTGGGTTCATATATATATATATATTAAATAGATAAGAATAGTAATACTCATAATTGCCAAAAAGTAAAACACCTCATAATTTGCAAACAAAGAAAACCCATAAATTCAGAATTCTTTGATTCAATGCCAAGTGTCAATGCAAAATGAAAATTATAGTCAATAATCTTCACATTCCTCTTCATTGAGAGCATAAAAGTCAACATCTGGTTCATTTGAACCACAATCGGCAGCACTACCACTCCCACTAATCATGTCATATGTAGAATTTGCCTCATCTAAAGAGCATATGGCAAATTGTGCAACAAAGCATCTAAGTTGGCACACTCAAGGTTAGATCCCTATTCCTCATTGCCCCCTCGTTGTAATCGGGTGTCTTATTTGATAAGAGACACAAGTTGGAGTGCACATAGATCAAATTCTCAACGTTTTTTTGCAGCCAACTAAGGGCACTTAATTGAATAGATAAAGGAGTATGTACTCCAATTCCACTCAACCAAAGAACTCTCACCCTATTGAAATTACATACAATCTCAATACAACATTTGCTATTATAAAACATAAATTATAATATATAGTAGCAAAAGAAAATGAAGTTAAAAATTAAAAAATGCATACTTGAGAGAGAATTTTTATAGCAAGAGGCTTTAGGTAAATAGAGCCTTGGCCATGGATATACCGCCATTCATGAGTGTCTTTCTTGGACTTGTCTCGAAGAGCAGAAACATCATGTTTCCTTGAAGATATAAAGTGTCCAAAATCACCCAAGACAACATGTATATTTGCATTTTATTCTTTTGAATGTGGTCTTGTACCCAACAACAACCTCTTTGTATGTATATGGTGCCACCCTCCTTGACAGGGGAAGCATTTCTTTGCTGTAATATTTTGAGGACAATGCAAATGCTAGGAAATGCAAGGATGTGGTCATCTTGTTCCAATGATCATAAATGAAATTCTGCACTCTTTTGAATTTTTTTTTCTTTGGGCAGTCATTCTCCTTGGGTTCTATTACAATTCTTATTTTTTCAACCATGGAGTCCATGTTATAGGCTTATTTTGTATCAACATGCCTAGTCATACTCATGATGGGCTTAGTGAAACTCAAAATATAATTCACACAAGTCCACCACTCATCATCGAGGATCAATGCTTTGACCTTTTGGGTTCTCTTTGTATTTGATTGCCTCCATATGTTCCAAAGAGTGTCAATGAATATAGCACTCAATGGCTCTTGCACTTTCACAAGTCATCTGAGGACTATTGTTTGTAATGTGAATTGAATATTTTCAGAAATCTTGAATTTTTTTAAGCATATTTACAAAATTTCTCACACACACACACACACACACACACACACACACATATATATATATTTATGATTTTCTTTATATATTTAAAAAACACAATATATTCGATAAACCCTATTTAAGCTATATTCCTTCTCCTTGCTTTGATAGAACCTTAAGTGAGACTCGGAAAGGGCATGGTGATCACTCAAGGAAGAAGGTTTGGTGGGCTATAGGCACTAGAGAAGGGGGCACATAGAGTGTGTCCAATTTGGGGTACAAAGTACACTCAGGATTGTCTTGGCTAGGGCTTTAGTGTGAGTAGGCACTGTTAAATTTTAATGATCAGATTAATGCACAGAATTTAATTCAAAAAATAAGACACTATAACACAGCAGATACCCTGGGAAAACCCTCCACTTGAGGGAGAAAAACCCAGCAACAATATATCACTTATATATTGAATCTTAACAATGAAAGACTCCTTTACAAGAGGCCGATATGAAGGCCAAATACAAGCACCAATGAATGATGCAACACAGCCAACTCAAGAAGACAATTCGCTGATGCAAAACTCAGTCTCAATAAATATCGAACTGCCTTGTGAAGAACTCGCACTTGATGAAGGACGGACAAGAATAAAATCTGATAATGATCAAGAATGAATTTCTCATCGAATATATATACAATATAGAGGGAGAGGTCGTGTCTCTCCAAAGCATCATGTCGGCCTCCTTGAAACATCACGTCTTCACTAAAGAAGTCGGCTATCTTGAAATTCGCGCCTCCTAATTCGTATCAAGGTCGGCCTTGATAATAATCGTGCTTCTTCATTATAATGTGTTTGCTTTAACAAATAGAGATGTCTTTTCAATAATCATGCCTCTTGGAGTCTTAATAAATTAAATAACCATAGGCTACAATTTAATTTAACTCATAAAAGGAGGATTGCTGGAAGAATAGGACCGATGCTGCTCGATAAACATCAACACTCCCTCTCAGCTAGGGAGTATACTTCCAGCTGCATAAGACATATCACCTCATCGTGATGTCTACCACTACGACTACAACCATAAGTGGAAAGGAAGAATATCACCTAATCGTGATATCAGATATCACCTCAACATGATATCGACCATAGTTGGAAAACTCGGACTCGCCGTGGACTCGGCAGCCCAAAAATATGACTCGGACTCGGGACTCAGCACGGACTCGGGAAAAGACTCGGCTAGGACTCGGCAAAAAAAAACCGTAGTTTTACAAAAAAACAAGAACAAATTAATGCATTTAGAGAACATAAGAGCCTAATTTGATTATCAAACACTCATAATTCAAATATTACATGTCATATGATCATCAAACACTCAATAATTGAAATTTAATCATTCATAGTCATCAAATACTCATAGTTTCAATGTATAACATCATAAGATTATAAATGTTTACATATAATCTTGGCTTCCTTCAACCCCAATTCAATTTGCAGACCTCTATTTCACAAACTTGAGTGTTAAAATGAAAGAAAAAGTTAAAAAAAACATGAGTTTTTAACCCCTTTTGACTCCCAGCTACACAGGAGAGTTCTGGGTTGGGACTCCCGGTCGACCGGACTCTCTGAACTGACTCACGGTCATGGCAGTGGACGCTCGGCGAGGCAGGACTCCAAGATCCGCTGGCCGAGTCACGGCAGAACAGCAAACTATGATGCTCGACCATAATGGCTACAACCATGTATGGTATGTACAAGTGTTCATCACTTACGTGATGTTGTCACCTCAACATGACTTTCACCATGGCTCTCCCAGAGGGTGAAACACAAGTACAAAAATCATCACGGACTCTCTCACATGATGTTGTCATGGAGTCACACACATGACATCCACTATGGCTCTCCTAGAGGGTGGAATCAAGGGATTTAACCTCGAACTTCTCTCACAGAGAAGAACTCATTAAAGAGGATCACTGATACTGAGACTCCTTCTAAGTTAAGGCTATGTTCTCCACCATACCAAGCTTATCTCGAAAGTACACAAACTTTATC
>VDFB02334210.1:0-43965 GCA_007258455.2 Sequoia sempervirens
TCATTGTTGTGATAGTAAATTTGCATTAAACTCTGCAGCAAATCCACATCTTTCATGATAGATCTAAGCATATTGAGATTCCCTATCATTATGTAAGAGATATGGTGGAAAGGAAAGTGATTCAGTTGGAGTATATTAGTACAAATGATCAAACTGCAGACATTCTCACCAAGCCTCTCTCTCGAATCAAGGTAGAGCACTTCAGGAAGAAACTTGGTATGGTTGAAATGTAATTTGTTATTTATGTTTGAAATTCAAATTGTTTATCAAATTGTACTAATATATAAAGATGTTTAATGTGTAAAATCTTTTGTCATGTGTGTGACTCCATGACCTTATGGGCTCGCTCCCCCTGTGTACATTATTGAAAGGTGATGATCTTTCTAATAATGAGCACTTGTATGTGACATTGTAAAGTGACGACTCTACAATGATGAGTTGAACTATCATGATAGATATCATGTGACTTGATATTTGTGGACATGTCATGATAGTATCTCTTGGACACTTTGATGGATATCATGGGACTTGATATCATCTGAAGATCATTGTGATCCTTAAGAGATAATCATGGTGGATATTTATATCCGTGGATATGCCATGAATTATGGTAGACATCATGTGACTTGATGTCAGTGCACATACCATAATGAAGATGTGTTATGAAGAATATCATGTGACTTGACAACATTGAGAAAACATATCATATCTTCGATATCATGTGTGAAGGTGATATCTCCACTTATTTTGATTTGAAATATCTTCCCTAGCTTAGGTCAGATATAAACGATGATTGCTATAAGCATCATCATCGTTTATATAAGATCAATTGCTCTTCATATTTAATATTTCTAAAATAAGTAAAAATCGAATTTTATAATGCATGTATAAAATTGAATTTAAATAAATGATGTTCAAAATACACATTGAATAAGATTCAGAATTCATATAATATGTATTCGCCATGTGTGAGGGGGTATATGTGTTAAGTATGTTTGACCGAATGATAATCGGTTGTAAAGGAAACCCGCACGCCCAAAGGGACACGTCCCTTGAGCGGACGTGTCTCCACGTGTGGAGACACGTCCTCTCAAGAGACGCATCCCTTGGGGGTGGGTCTCCTTACATACAAAAAGGAGTTCCACTCTTGATATGCAAATATTGAAATTTATTAATGTTCTGCAATTAGTACATTCAGCATTAAGAGAAGAAATCTGAAAATCGTCTTTGACTTAGAATTTCTCACACAAAATTTCAGACCTTAGTTTATTCTTAGATTTCTAGGATCCTATTTGATAAAGATTTGATTACATTTACAACTACATACATTTCCGGGTATGTCTTTGGTATCGAAGACACGTACCAGTCTTGGAGATGCGTCTCTCGACAATTCTAATTTATATACATAGAAACATAGATATTTGTACATATATATATAAACATAGGTATTTATACATATAGATAGAAACATACATACATACGTCTGTGTGTATTTATCTATATATACATATATATTCTTGATAATGAGATCGAGTGGAAGGCTTTATGATTTTTCTTGTTATTGTTCCACGTGTGTTCATTCTAATTGAAAGGAGTGATATAGGATTGAGGAATGTGTCTATTCATTCATTGCTGATATATGTGTGGTGTACCAAGCATAACAAAGTGTTTAATTATCAGCTAATTATGTTGATGGATTGGAAAATGTGTGTGGATGAATGCATGGGGATATATAGGTTGTGTTGTGTTCTTTTGGGTTTTTAAGGATCAATGTGAAGATATTTCTTGCTTCTTTAGTGGCATCACAATCTATTGTAGGCAAGGGTATGGAAGGTGGCAAAGGAAAAAATAAATTCTAGGCAGAAGTAGACAAGGAGGTAGAGCTTGTCTTCGTTGCAAGAAGGTTGACCACATGGAAGGTAGTGGGGCAATTTGTGGATTATATTGCCATGGAACTCTAGAACACTAAGCTGCAGACTTGGATGCTAAGGTTATGGGGGTTAGTGAATGAGGTAGACAAGGATGATGATGAGGAAAGATTTGAAGTCATGAGGAGGATGCTAGTAGCTCTTGATTAGTCCATTGGCCATTCTAATGCCTTGAAAGGTTCCCAACCCAAATTTGATCCAATTTTCTAAGTTTGATTTCTAATTTGACTTTGACCAGCAAATAGGGAATTTGTTTTTTTGTTTGTTTTTGCTATTTTATGATTTTTTTTTGTGATTTTGGTGGTAGATGCTAAGGAACATAAATGACTGAAATAAAATCACTAATTCTGACTTTCCTAGGACAACAAATATAATTTTCAGAATTAAGGAAATTGAACCACCGATTACATAAAATTTGCATACCCGGAAGCCAACACTCAATTTACTGAATATCTAAATTGCTGGAACAACATGTACAAAAAGATTTGATATAAAATCTGATCTGCTCCTTAGTGGTCGGAAAAACCTAATTCCCAGCTACTGTTTGACTAAAAGTGACTCCCAAATCGTATGGCCGGCTGGTGACTGCACTAAAATGGTGATATCTGCTGATAAGAAGTCCAAATCTGCAATTATCTTCTGATAACTCATTGCTGCAATCAATTCTAAATGCATATTAATCCAGTAATGAAGTCCAATGATGCCCAAATGGAAACTCAGTGTAGATTACTCTGTTTGGTGAATTGGGTTTTCATCCAATTCACTATTCTCCAGGGGATTTCATCCTCAGAAGATCTGTATGCTACTAAAACCCTCTTCCAAGAGCTCAAACCTGCAATTGCTTTTGTGAAAATAAGAATAGAATGCCCAAAGATGAGCCCAACATATTGCTTTATAACCTCCCATGAGTTTTTTTATAAAAATCAATAAAATAATCCTCCTTGAGGGTGTTTCCTCATCAAAAGAAAGGGCCACTTTTTAAAAACTATTTTGAGTTACTAGGATGGGAGCACTTTTCACTATTCCTTTTATAATTTTCTGTTACTATTCACTTTTTACTATTCCATTAAAGCAAACTTTAATAATTCCAATTTATCCTTGGATTCAACAGCTGAACTCCAACTAAAAGGCTTGTAAAGCTCCCAGCTAAGCTCCACCGCCCTCGGTTGGGTCCCCTAACCATTCTGCTGACCTACGGGAACCCTAATAGTAGGCCAACCTCCGCTATAGTCCGAGCTGCCTAAGGAAGGGACATTACATGTCATTTATGTTGTGTAGTCCGTCTCGTGTGTGTCCTTGCTCTCGTTTGTGGTAGGCACATATTGGCTTCATGAGGATAGAAATGGCATTGATTTTTAACAATAGGTGCACTTGGATTGTATAGTAGAACACCTCCATATAGTATTGTAGAACCAATGCAGCTTAACATATGTTTGAAATGGATGGGTAATGTACTACGCACTCGATTCCCTACAGACCTTTTAGTAGAAGTGGCCTAGTGTTGTGATGAGTTTGAGCTTGTGACAACTAAGAATGTGATGTAATGTACTTCCCTTCGATTGTGATGACTAAATGGTTATCCTTTTGCATATGGTGAAAAATTTTATGGTTAGTTTTTTGGGTTTTTTATATTAACAACAAGCTATATGAATAACACATATAGTTTTAAAAATATGTATAAACAAAACAGTTATGGAATATAGAAGGGTAGCTATTTGAGCTTCTTGTTAAGTTGTAGCTTGTGGGCGTTTTGATAGGTTAATAAATCTTCTTTCATGAAATGATGCGATAAACTTCATGTTATTGACATTCAAGCCTTAATGCTTTCTTTTGTGGCTCATGTGTTCTTAACTCAGTTATTTCATACATGCAAGCTTGAAATACTTGAGTTAGAACACGAGCCAGAAAAGAGAGCATTAAGGCTTGAACATCAATAACATGAAGTTCATCATACATACATACATATATATACATAGATGCATACATATCCATATATATATATATATATATATATGAATGAATGAATGATAAACTTCATGTTACTGATGTTTATATATATATTGCTTGAAATACCTGAGTTAAGAACACATGAGCCACAAAAGAGAGCATTAAGGCTTGATCGTCAATAACATGAAGTTCATCATACACACATACACATATATACATACATACAAGTATATTTATACATGCATTCATTATATACATACATACATACATACATATACATGCATACATAAATACATACATACATGTATGTAGATATATGTATGTATGTGTTGTACCCAAAATATATGTATGTATATTTACATACATACTAGTATATTTATACATGCATACATTATATATACATACATACATACATATACATGCATACATGCATACATACATACATACATACATATGTATGTAGATATATGTATGTATATATATATATATATTATGTATGTATGTTTATACACACACACATGTATATATGTAAAATGATCTAAATCATGTAAAATTGTTGTCAAAAGTATGTTTTAGGTCAAACAAAACATAGGCTTTTTGTGGGTTTATGTCAAGGAAGATACTTGCAAATTTATGAATATTTGAAAATTAGGGTTTCAAACCCCTGTTTTTAGGAAAACCCCTAAAAATAGGACCTTCCCAGAATTGATTGAAAATGATTTTGATAGGATAAATGGACTTCACGAAAACACTGGTCAAGTCAAAATCACCAAAAAGTTTGTTTTACTCTGGTGGGTCTATTTTCATTTTTCAAGAAGAAAGCTAGGACCTCCAGAACCATTAATGGCCGAATGGCTAGTACTAGGTGGTGAAATCTAAGCTTCAAAAGCTTCAACGAAGAATCCATGGCGAAAATGCTCGAAAAGATGCTCTACGATGGAGGGGATTTTCAAAAGTGAAAATTGCTGTAAATTGACTAAGTCTAGAGAATGCACGCCTTGCTACCAAGAGGAGGCTATGTAGCCAAATGCCTTAGTCATTTTTTCAACACTCGTACACGCAGCATGATGAAGGTGATTGCTAAGATGCACGCGTCCGCGTCATCAACGACAATGCTCAAACCAATCAAGCTACATGGCGAATGTGAGACATGAAGGGACAAAGATTTTCAAAGGAAATGATGAGAGTACAAGCTAAAAGCGCCCCTGTTGGCCAGGGGCGCCCCTGAATTCAAAGGGTCAAAGGCAGTCATCAAATTGTGCCAAGACAGTCGTCTTCTCCGTGTTTCTGATGTCTTTCCGACACATCATCAAGCAAGGTCACTTGATTCATGAATCATCGGTGAACGTAAGCGAAGTTAGGAGACGGCTCAAACAAGTACTATTAAAAATGGCAGTCAAACATGGGAAAAGGCGCTCCTGTTGGCCAAGGGCACCCAAGAACAACATGATCCAGATGTCACTTTTGAATGCACTTGTCTTCAGGTGATCTCCCCGACATTAGCTCAGCTTTGCAATGAACCTGTTCGCCAGCCTGCGAGACACATCAAAAGACATCAACTGTTGATCATTAGAGCATGCAAAATGGAGGGTAAATCAGTGCATATCAAGACAAAAGTGCCCCTGCTGGCCAGGGGTGCCCTTCATTTTTAGTCATTTGATGAGGTTTTCAACAACTGCTTTCTACAAGGCATCTATTCAACACTCTCTCAGCTTCGCGATCCATCCAGCTACATGTTCACAGGACCTATCAAGCATTCGCAAATGAAGATCAAGCAGAAAACACCAAAGGTCAGGCGAGATGAAAGACACAAGAACTTGACTAAGTGTTAAGGAAAATGCACCTTCCTAGAAATAGGCGCCCAACTTTTTGGGCAATTAAATGTAGTCTGTAAGCTCAGAGACCTCCAAGATGACCTTCTTCGTTTTGATCTATCTCAACAACGACACCTTCAGTGAAGACAACAGATAAATCAAACATCAGACGACGGAGATCAAACTAGGACCATCCGTGAAAATTTGAAAATTGAAAATATCAAGTCAAAAGGTCAAAGGTGCCCTTGTAGGCCAGGGGCGCCCAAGCTTTTGAAGTACCTAGATCAACCTTCAGGATTGCAAAGCCAACCATCCTTTCCGGGATTGAGCTGGTTATTCATCCTATGTTTCAGCAAGATCACTGAAATCATCAGTCATCGGTGATCTCATATCAGAGCACAGAGGGTCAAACTGGAGGAATTGAAGAACACTCAAGAAAATTGACTAAGTTTGGTAAAAAATACACCTTCTTGGGAAAAGGTGTCGAAGAATCAAAACCATCAGACTCAGGTTTTGGGGCTTTGCAGCTCCCAAGCACAGTTCATTAGAGTTGTTCCATCTCAGAAATGGATCTATCAGCGACACTTCGAGATCAATTGAGCAACCAGAGTTAGGGATCGAATGAAGGCATTTCATCATAGAAAATAATGAAAAAGTGTTCAACTCCTCAAAGGGGTGCCTAAAGTCAAAGCAAGACCGATTGACTAAAGTTAGAATATTTTGAAAGCCTTTCATGTCTAAAACATCCTCAAATTTGTGGGAATCAGTGTTGAAAAGTCTAGATTAGGCTAAAAGACTCCTCCATCGTGACTTGGCACCCAAACTTAATGCATCCAACATCAATCACTATATATCAAGCCTAGGCATCATAAATCATCATTTGTCTTTGCAGGTTGAAGCCAAGAACAACATTTTTCTCTCCAAGACATCTTTTGAAGATCTGACAGAGGGGTTTTCATCGTTCTTCATATTTTTGAAGATCAGTTGCACATAGGGACACTTTATCAGAGGTTGCATCTTGAAGCATAATTTTTCCAAAGAGGCATTTGATAACTTCCAAACTTCTTTTTGTCTTTTTACTCTATTCTCGTCTTAGATCTTCTTGCATGTCCAAATAAACAGAGGTTATTCGCAGATCTAACCTTCTGGGTATGATCAACACAATGTTTTCAACAAAACCCACATGTTGGGTTTTTCCAAAAATAGTAACCTTGCTGCCCCTATTTTTAGGGTTTTCCTGAAAAAATCACAATTTTGAAAATTAGACAAATTGTGTTTGTTCAGCGTTGAAGTGCCTACAATACCCAAGTGTCATATTTTTTCCGAAAAAATACTTCTCGGTAGGGGCTATTTTTAGGGGTTTTTAAGAAAAGTTGCCTGAACAGTATCATGTGCACAGTCAATCTTTAAAATTTTTAGGATGTTCTCCCAAGTCGAAAAGAAGACCAAAATGGTATTGGTTCATGATTTCCTGAAAATAATAGACGCCAATTTGCATCGGGTACACGCAGAGGTCAACTCAGAAAGGTTAGAAGGCATTGACTAATGCACATTACAGACCATTGAGCAATCTGGATTGCTTGAGGCTGCATCAGTCCCCATCACAACACAGAGTGTGGAGTTTGTAGTAGCTTGCATTAAGTATTACAACCCTACCACATGAGAGATTTGATCAGTAGATGGGTGAGTGATATGTAGCCTTAAGCATTGGGATGTCGAAAAGTGCTTTGCCATTCCACCATGTCTGACAAACGTGGTCATATCTGTGAGAGAATGCGAAAAGGCATTCAAAGTGTCAAAAGACAAGTGCCAAAAGAGAATGGCAGAAAAATGGGTTAAACGAAAAAAGGCCAACTTACCCAAGAATGTGGGACGTGGAGAGTTCTGGGATGACTATGTAGTGATGATCACTCTACTCAACCACATCACTAGTTAGGAGGAGGCGAACAAATTTTAGTCATGGATGTACTATATCATTGCCAAGATTGTAAGCAACAGAGAGCATTATGATTGCCCCCCCCTCATTAGTGATACGCTCCACAAGCAGATGATTGGGTTCTTAAAGGCTTAGAGGTTTCACATGTGCTCATATCTTGTATACCTGATTGCCTTTCAAGGCCAGTACAGAGCATTAAACACTGTGGGAACCTTGGGTGTGCAAAAAGGTCCACGAGCATTTCCCGTGGGTTGAGTTCACTCAACCAAAAAGACATTTCAAGCAGATAAATGATCTCTTCCTAATGCACACCGTGAGAGACCTCAACCATGAGATGCATCTACACATATCACCAGCAACCAAGGAGGCAATGGTGGATTGGGCAGATTGGTTCACCCAGTTCCCCACCTTCACCTACATACGCATATATGGATACAATGGTCATCTTGCCATGTTACCTCGCTATTCATAAGATAGGGTGGTCTTCATGGAATTCTTGCGGCAGTTGATGAGCCTAGTTTTTGGTAGAATCTATAGTCTATTTACTCATAGATGTCATGGACTTTAATGCTTAAGTGTTGGTATTGGCATAATGTTTCCCTCAAACCATTGACATTTGATATTATCCTATCTCTGCAAGCTTTAATGATATTTGGCATAATATGTGGGTCGTCTATATTGATTTTGCATGTGATTAATGAATGTTTCTTAGAGTGGTTATAGATGTGCAGTTATTATGCGTATTGACCTTGACATGCAGATTTAATATGCCAAGTTGAGGAAGACACTGCTAGTTGGGCATGCACCATAATGTTTAGTTGAGAAATCGCTCCAAGTCAAAGGCAGTAGGCAACAAAGATTCTTCATGCAACTGAACGTAAATGCCTTGTAGAGGACCTTAATGATCGAGCATGCATGGGCGTTATTGCTGTGCTGGATCTGCGCTTGACTTGGATGTTTGACCAAATTCCATGCATGTGTAAGCGCCATCGCTCCACTTTCCCTTGTTTTTCCCTAAATGGTGTCCTCTCAGTCGTGGAGTTGACCGCCTTGTTTAGTTGTAGTATAAATAATGATTTGATGCTCCTTCTTAGGAGGTTGCACGATTTGGCATTGTACTCTCATTCTCCAATTTCAGTAATATAGATACATTACTCTTTGTATGCATGCTTTACAGTGAATAAAATAAAGTTCTGAGTTCAAGCATTTGAGTTCTTGTTAGTTTAGAGGATACTTATCCAAGGGGGTCCACTTGGTGAGTAATCCGACTTCTTAGTTTAGCATTAGTTTAGTATTACTTGCTGTTTAGTACTTAGTTAGAAATTTGGCATCGACTGTTCCTGCAGCCACTAGAATTCCATTCTGTGACTATTCCTGCAACCAAAGCAAACAGAGTAGTCTCCTGTTTGTCGCTTAGATCTTCATTTTTGCTCTGCATTTCAGCTTAGCATAGTTGTTGGTTGATATTTAGCATTTGCTTTATTTCCTTTTAAGCAATTTACTTTCAATATTGCGTTTCTTAGCTGTAGAGTGCAATGACTACTTGAGCCCCTAGTGCACATACTGTGCTGACCCATTTCAAGTTCACGTCCTTGGGTTGACAAGTTAAATGCACCTTCATGATGATTGAATAGCTATTCAGGTTAGATGTCCAGTCTCTAAATCATTGCTGTAAAGGCTTAGTTATGAAATCATTGTAGGAGGCCAACAACAATTGTTTGAGGTACATTTTCATTTACATAACAAACGCAAGACGATCGCGAACTTTCCCTTCCATATGGGACTTTACAGGTGTAAGACAACAGCGGATGCAAAGACCATGGGCCAGGAGATGGTGAGGCTTAATCTTAAGTATCTCATCAAGAGACGAACATATGATCCTAGGGGCCTCTATACAACACACCTTGAGCAACACTCTTCACATGAGTCTTCCGTGGAGGACTATTCAGTCAACTGTGAAGATGAGTTCGATGTATGAAGGCACAACTACAGCTAGTTTAGACTTCCACAAATGGCTGACTTCATGTTAGAGGATGTGGAAGGCCTTTTTGATGATGATGGGGAAGTTATTCTTCCTTCATTCTTCGTAGATCAAGTTGACTCACAATCACTTGGAAAAGTGGATTGGTATGCCATGGAAAGTATGTCTATTGAGGAAAGGACAAGTAGGGTTGTCAGAGACAACCAGCTCTACTTGGACAATAAAAAGACAAGGAAGGTAGTCATTGCCCGCATGGATCCGCCACCGGTTCATTCTTCACTACCTTACACATCAAGAGCTAAGTCGAGTCAGAAGCAATGGAGTAACCCTCCCAAAGGAGCCAGAATGTCAGGGCACACAAGGGGAAGAATACAGATTATTGACACAAGTCAACAAGAAGTACATGTGGAGACAACCACAAATATAGCTGAGCCAGTCATGAAAACAATTGAGACAAAGCGAGTGATTGAGATAATCACAGCTGAGACAGAGCCAATGATGGAAACAGTTGTTGCTGAGCCAGTCATGGAAGCAATTGCAATTTATGCAATAACAGAGATGGAAGCAGAGCCTCCTAATTCTCCACCATCGCAGCAGTCACCAGTCCCTATTGACTTGGATTCGCCACCTCACGACATCACTAGGCAATCCCATTCGTTAGGCATTCAAGGGCTTAACATTCCTCCTTCCAGTGAGGCTAGTTAGGATTCATATTGGCTTGAAGGTCTCCTAGGAAGAAAGAGAGAAAGGCCATCCTACTAGCTGGACTTCACATAATTTGACCATGTTCCTCAAGACATGCCTGTAAAGAAGCTGAAGAAGCAGGTCCACGTAGGAAAGAATGTTGACAATGAATTTGTCATAGAGACAACTCCGCAACTTAAAGACAGGAATACACATGAGGTAGAGGTCAATGACTTCACCTTGTTGAAAGTCAACCTCAGAAAGACCACTCGTTAGGTGGAGGCAGATCTCCTTGAAGTTGCATCAATGAGTGTCAAGGAAAGAATGGCTAAGGATGGCAAAGACAAACCAGCCTTGAAGGCTGAAAACCAGTAGTTGAGATTATATATATCTAGCTTGATGCATGGTACACCAAACATCTCTGCCTTGCCTTGAGAGTTGCTAGACCTCCTGACGGAGCAAAATCACCACCAGTTGATCTTGTATGGAAAACACTTGAGAAGTCAAGTGAAAGAATTTATCATCAGAGCACGGTGTATACTTGTAGAGTTGTACCAATTAAGGTGCAGAGCCGATGAACTTCACATGGAAATTCAACAATTAGAGCAAAAGGCTTCAGAGAAGAGGCCTGGGGATGAGATCACTATCTTAGACATGCAGTTGGCGTACCAATTAGTTACTATGGAGGAGAACAAGCAACATCTTTTCGCTTGATAAGAACAACTTGCATACAAGGTGAAAGCATATGACACCAACTCTATAGAATTGATTGAGTACCGATAGGTTGTTGTAGGTGTTATCAAGTTCGTGAGGACGTTGGTAACATCCATCCCTTGCCTTTACCAGCATGAAGGAGGTGCATACATCGAGCTAGCTGAACTGCGAACACAGTTCCAAAATCTCATCCGTCATAGTTTTTGCGGTGACCCTGTTGGTTGCGAGTCGAGTAAGATTGCTGTCATGTCAACAAAGCTAGATGACGTAGCTGCAAAGTGTATTGAATATCAATAGTAGATTGCGAGTGGTGAGGAGATGCTAAGGCGACATGTCATCATTGTATGAAGCATTGACTGCCCAGAGGTAGAAGTAGTCAACGACTGGCTAGAGGAGTTGTTGACTAGAGGTGAAGAGGAGTAATAACACCAAGTTAGGACGTCCTACCCTCCAAAATAGCATTTATGGCAATAGGAGTTAACTTGATGCCTCTTTCCAAGTTAACTCATTGTCCCATTGGTCATGCAGGTTTATTTCCACTAATTATGGATGTCTAGATCTCCACTAATTGTGGATCTCTATTTTGGAGGCCCTTTTGTAGTTAGAGTTTACTTTTGGTTTAGTTTCCTTTAACTGAAGTAGATTTTGAGTTAACTGCTAGGTCACCTACTTTTAGACAGGAATAAATCTTGCAGATTGGCAAGAACTAATTGTTAACTCAAGGAGATATTAGGGTTGCCTACTCCTTTGAGCTTCTATAAATAAGAGCCTTTGCTCATTATTCTGTAACCTTTATTTACTACACAAAATTGCTGCACCATTGTTCCAATAAGCTTGCAAGTCTATATTTGTTCACTCTTGGATGAAAGTTGTTTGGTTTGATAAGCAATTGTGTATGTTTTTCGTACCTTTGCTGTCCCAAATCTTTGTAGTTCAATGAGCAAGTTTGAAGGAGTAAATCAAAAGGAATATGCAATTTGATCCAAAGTTTCAGGTTCTATCAACGTCTCAACGTCTTGTTCTTATAATCCTGTGGTGTTTAAATTAGCACCTCTAGAGTGCTGATTGTAAACGTTCAGCTATTTCAAATGTTTTGCAACACTTCTTCGTTATTTAAAGAGAAGTCCCTCTCTGCTGAATGCAATGCGTAAGGAAGGGAATGGTAAACTATGGTTCCTATCTTTCTGTACTTAGCGGTAGGACACAAGGGTGCATAAACACAATGTGCCGCAGCTAAGCTTTTTCTTTGGTTTCTGCAGATCTTAACTACGACTGTTCTAGCTTTTAATCTATCCAATATCCTCAAGGTAAACAGAGCATGAGGGTATAGGAGTGGGAATGGATTGGTTGGATCACTTGAATTTTCCATCTCCTTAGAGTATGGCCGAGGCTCTGAACTCTCGGATATATGCCGGGATAAGGTTAGATACAAGCAAACGCTCTTTATGGTAAGCTGGATCTGAGACTTGCCAAGGAGGAGGAACCCCTATCCGAGGTATGGGCTAGGAAACGACTTACAAGAAACAACAAATTACGATGTCTTGGCTGACAAACTTGCTAAGGAGGAGGAGCCCCTATCCGAAGTATAGGTTGAAGGACAATCCATTAGACAACAACAAACGATAACTTCCAATAACAAAGATCCAAGGAGGAGGAACCCCTATCCGAGGAGGGAAATGAAACAACAAGCTATTGAACACAAAACATAGAGAGAACTCAAATAGGTAGATCAAAATGCGAGTGCCTTCTGATACTCTTCTTCAAGCTTCATCAACGAATTACAAAGATTGGGACAGAAAAAGCATGAAATCATGCACAATTACGATCAACCAATAAACTCTCATTGAAGAGTGAACAAATATTCGCTTTCAAAGTTGTTGGCAACAATGGCACAACAATTTTGCATAGCAAGTAAAGGTTAAACAAACAATGAGCCCAAGGCTCTTATTTATAGAACTCAAAGGAGTGGGCAACACCAAAATCTCCTTGAGTTAACAATGAGTTCTTGCCAATCAATTCACAAGATTTATTCCTAAAAAGGGGGAACAAGTAGTTAACTGGAAAACTACTTTAGTTAACTGAAACTAAACAAAGAGTCAACTAGAAACTACTTCAGTTGACTGAAAGTAAACTAAAGTTAAACTTTAATACAAAGTATCCCTCCAAAAAAGACATCCATATTTAATGGCGATCTGAGATACACAAATTATGGAAGCCGATTAGACATCCTTAATCAGTGGGATCTGGCAATGCATGATTTAAGGGATATGGAGTTAACTTGGAAAGGGGCATCAAGTTAACTCCAATTACATTTAATGTCATCTTGAGTTGACTTGGAAAGGGGCATCAAGTCAAACTCAAGTATCATAAATGCCACTTGGAGGGTGTAGGACGTCCTTCCTTGGTGCCTCTACAACTCACCATTAATCAACAGTGTTTCTATCCATTCGTTGACTTCATCAGCCTCCGGGGAGTTAATGCTTTGTAGAATGATGACGTGGCATTTGAGCATTACTTCACCTGTTGTGAGCTAATATCCGAAGTCTACACACTGAGCAGCTGCCTCTTCGAATTGGGTTGATAAAGCTACCACCTTGGCTAACTTGCAACTGTCTAGATCATCAAGAAAGGTACTGCGGATGACATCTTTGAACTGATTCTGTATAGTGACCATCTCAATGTATTCTCCTCCCCCACGCTGATATTCCATGCGAGGGAATGATATCACCAACATTCTTGCGAAGTTGATAATAGTGGCAACCACCTATCTGTAGTCAATCAATTCTACTGAATGGGCGTCATAGGCTTTCACCTTTTACGCCAGCTGTTCTTTCCAAGCAAAGAGATGTTGCTTGTTTTCCTCAGAGTAGACTGATTGATATGCCAATTGCAAGTCTGCAATTTTGCTCTTGTCTTCTAGCCTCTTCTCTGCCATTCTTTGTTCTAATTGCTGGATCTCTGCACGAAGTCCGTGTGCTCTATCCCGTAATTGGTATAGATTTGTTAGTATACATCTACCGTTGAGAACAAACTCTTCCAGTTGATCTCTCAAGTGTTTGCCGTATGTTATCAGTTGTTGATGATTTTGTTCTGCGAGGAGATCTAGCAATCCTGCTGGTAAGGCTAAGACGTTTGGGGTGCCATCCGTGAAGCTGGAAATGTATGATCTCAATTGTTGGTTCTTAGCCTTTAAGGCTGCTTTGTCTTTTCCATCCTTTACCATCCTTTCTTGTGTGCTGACTGAAGCTATCCTGAGAAAGTTTGCCTCCACCTGTGGTGAAGTCTTCCCAAGGTTAAGTTTAGACAATGTGTAGTCTTTCACTTGTACCTCGTGTATGCTTTTCTCAACTGGTGGGGCAGCAGTCTCTATGATGAGTTCACAACTTGCATTCCTTTCTATGTGAACTTGCTTCTTCAACTTCTTTGCCGGTATGTCTTGTGGGACATGGTCGAATTCAGTGAAGTCAAGTTCATAGGAAGGTCTTTCCCTTTTCCTAACTAGGAAGCCCTCAAGCCAAATAGAATCTCGGCTAGTTTCACTAGAATGAGGAATGTGGGTCCCTTGAATGCCTAAAGTGTGAGACTGCGCTAGAGTGATGTCTCTTGGTGGCGAGTCCAAGTCAATGAGAACTTGCGACCGCTGTGATGGTGGTGATGTAGGTGGTTCTGTTTCTATAACAGACACCGTTTTTGCTGCTTCTTCTACTGGCTCTGCCACTTCCGCTACTGGCTCTTCAACTACCATTGCTACTGGCTCCTCAGCAACAACTTCTGCTGATTCTGGGGTAGTAGTCTCTATTACTTGCTTTGGGGCAGCAATATCCATGGCTATTTTAGGACTGTGTGTGGCTTTCTGCACATGTGTCCTCTGTGTTCTGGGCTTTATAGGCTTCAACATCCTCATCCCTTGGGGAGGATTGCACCACTGCTTCTGCCTAGGCTTCTTTCTTGAAGTGGAAGGTGGTGTAGATTCAACATCCTCATCCCTTGGGGAGGATTGCACCACTGCTTCTGCCTAGGCTTCTTTCTTGAAGTGGAAGGTGGTGTACCACCTTCCTTGACTTCTTGCTGTTGAGATAGAGTTGGCTATTTCTAACAACTTTGCTCGTCCTCTCCTCTATAGACATGTTGTTTGTGGCATACCAATCCACTCTTGGGAGTGTTTGGGAGTCAACTGAATCTATGAAGAGTGAGGGGAGAATGACTTCCCCTTCATCGTCGGATAAGCCCTCGATGTCTGTTGACATAAAATCAGCAATTTGCGGGAGCCTGAACTTGCTATAGTTCCTTCTTCGCACTTCATACTCATCTTGACAATTTACCCAATAATCCTCCATAGAAGATTTATGTGACGAGTGTTGCTCGAGATGTGCCGCATAGAGCCGTCTGGGATCATAGGACCTCCTCTCAATGAGGTACTTGAGATTAAGCCTCACCGTTTCTTGACTCATCATCTTAACATCTGCTGCGAACCTGCATCAATAGAGTTCCATTTCAATGAGAAAGTTTACAGCTGCCTTCTTCTTCAAGCGCAAGTAAACGTGAACCTCAGACAACTGCCTTAGGAATTCCATGAAGAGTACCCTATCTGAAGGGTACCATGGCATCATGGCTGGGTGACCAATGTAGCCATACACAAGTATGTAGGAGAACGTAGGGAATTGAATGAACCAATCCGCCCAATCTGCCATTGCCTCTCTTGCTGTTTGTGAAAAGCGTACGTGCATCTCATGGTCTAGATCTCGTATGGTGTGCATGATGAAGTGATCACTTGTTCTTTTAAAGTGTTGGTCTGCTTGAGTAAACTCAAGCCGTGTAAAGTGCTCATGAACCTTCTGCACACCTATGTAATATCCCCATTTTGGCCATACGCTCTTCTTTGACTGATAGCCTATTTCCGGAAATCCGTAGGTTGATCAGAAGTGAAATTAGGGTTTCCTTGCTTGGAGGTTTGTGGCATTTCTAGGTATTTACTATTTTTAGTAAATACTAATTTTGGCAGTGGTTCAGTTGTCAGCCTTCAGTTCATCTTTTCAATTGGAGCAGTTGCTTGTGTTTAAATTTTTGGCTTTCAAAAGCATTTTTTTGGTGAAATTTTGAAATAAAGGCATTAATGTACTATTTTTGAGTTGCCCCCATGGCCTAGTGGAATAAGTTCAAGTTGTTTTAAAATGTGGACTTGAAGGGGGGGTCAAAGTCATTAAGGAGAAAATAGAATATTAAATAAAGTTAATGTTGCCATGAAGTGGGACGCCACCCTTGATGAAGAATTAGAAATTCTTGAAATTTGAAAAGTCTCTTCTGTGACTTTTGGCATGCCTTGAAGGGGAGTTGAAGAGTTTTCTCCTTTTCTATAAAAGTGAAGCCTTGCTCTAGCATTTGGTATCCATTGTTAATTTCTAAAGTTATGCTGTCAAAATGACATTGTGATTATTTCTTCGAGGGATGCTTACCTCCTAGATTCCAATCAATTTCGTGTTTGAGAGACAACACCTAATTGGTTTTTATTGCTGCTTCTCATTCAGACTAGCAGATGGAGCTCAATTGTTGAAGATTTTGGAGATTTTCTCAGTTTTGGTGTTGCTTATATTATTACAACTGAAGGTGTTTTTTTGTTAACAGCTTGTTGAGCAAATTAAATATCATTCTGGGTATGTTTGCAATGTGGTTCTAGACCCCCCTTCCACAAGAGATTTGAATTTATTTCCAAGTCTTTGATTTTATATTGCAAAATAGCCCTAGCTTGGGGCCGTACCATTGAAGGAGCATTGAATTTCGAGCCAATAAATTAATGCTGGTCTTTTGTGGTTGTTTCTTCATCTTGGTTTGGGCGCCCATCCTCGAGTTGACCATTGCACTTGATTTCATTCAAATCGGAGGTAATTTGATGAAGTTATGAGCATTTCTTGGTGTTTTCTGTTTGCTGATCAGAATTTCCAGAACTCAGATTTTTAGATCGGATTGCATTAGTTTCCTATTTTTGGCCTTTACTTCATCATTTTTGGGATAAACATTGTAAAACATTCATTCTTTACATCTTAGCATTATTCTCTATCATTGTAATAGTTGTATTTGCAGATTCCTTGATTGTAAGGTTGAGATTTAGTAGTACTAATCCAACCATTGTTATTGCTGCAATTACTTTTTCTAATTTCACATTAAGTATGTTGGGTGAAAATTATGTAATCAGCTTTTCGATAGATTACACAACTAGGACTTCAGCCACAGCTATGTGAGATGTGAATCTCTCCTCTCGGAAAGGGGAGGCACCCTTCTTACTGCTGACAGAAGCGATAGTAAAACAAACAAAGTAATTACAAAATGTACACAATACTTATGAAGTGGGGGGGGGTGTGTTACATTCATCCTTCTCTCTTTTTTCAGAGAAGATGTTTACAATGCTTCACTGTTGGAAGTTCTTAATTCTTAATAACTCTAAACTAACAACGAGCAGTAATGCCAATACCTCTATCTTGTCAAAGCAAAGCATAGAGGTACCAAAAGTGATTAACAGTAAATTAGTAAAATAAAAGGGAAAGCTCACGAAGGCACAAAGTCGTTCCGTAGCTTTATCAATGGTGGATCTGTGAAAAGTTTGTCGCTTGTCACGTTAGAAGCACAAAGTCTTCTTAGACGCAGCAATTCCTCGAACAGCATGAACAATTACAAGCGCAAAGTCTTGTAGATCATCCAACCAAAGTATTAAAAAAGCATGAACAATTACAAGCACAAAGTCTCGTAGATTATCCAACCAACGATAAACAAAACACAAATGCAAATCTAAATAATGGATGTAACACAAAGTTTCCATAAATTACTTAGAGTCCTTCAGATTCCATAAGCTAATCACCAGCAAATAAGATCAATTCGTAAGACTATCGAATCCAACACAAAGTCTGGCTTGGAATCTTCTTCTTTATTGATCGAATTTCATTCACCAAGCATAAACACAAAGTTTCACAATTCTGCTTCAAAAAGGGCAGCACTTCGTTTCAAAATACTAAAGGATAAACTTTACAATAGAAATCCCTCACATTATATAGAAAGAGGGATGAGCAAAATTAGGAATCTAATTGAGAAAATCAAGGAAAGTTAGGTGAGCGATTTAAGGAGATCTCACCTAACTTTGACCAAAGTCAAAGTGTAATTTGTTTTCAAAAGATTACATCTTCTAACTTGGTGCAATTACAATTTATAAAAAGACATCTAAGATGTCAGGAAATATTTACAAGATGCATAAAGGGATGCACCAAAAATGTCTAACACTGGAGATCAGGAATTTTCTTCATGTTTCCTTGCTTTGGGCGCGGAAGTCTTCGTATTTTTTCCTAGTGTCCTGCATGAACTTCTCATCCAGACCAACGGTGTAATCCACAATGGTGTGAATTCTCGTGATCGATCTCATGGCAGATGAGTGAACCTTCTTGCACCTGTCAAGATGCGTTTTCAAGTTATCCAATGTGAGCCTTGTATCACAAATGACGTTCAGTGAGGCTTCTGAAAATTCTGAACTGTCAATCAACTTCATGATGGCTTCTTTGAAGATCTGAGATATTTCTGTGGTCGGCAGGAAGATACGATTCTCTTCAAGAAGTTGACCTGGTAACTCTTTGATACCTTTTTCAAGAATAACACGATGTCCTTCGACATCTTCCTGTACTTGGTGGAGATCTTCTGTAAGAGATTGAATTACTTGAATTTGATATTTCAAGGATTCTCTTACCTTGATGAACTTTTCTTTGTTAGGAATTACCCCGACTTCGACCAGTTTACTGAGCTTTACCTGCTTCATCTCTGACCATGACAGCAGACATTTTTCCATATCTCTGCGCTCCTGGGAAAGTACACTTTTTTCTTTATCAAGCTCTGTGATGAGCTTGGCCAACAATGTAGTTTTCTCGTCCGCAGAAATTATGATCTGAGATCCGTGTTCTATGATCTTCTCAACGAAATCGTACAACACTTTGCCTTTGGAGGCGAACTTCTCAGCTTTCTTGACAGTTGGGTCCTCAATACTTACCACTGTCAGCGGTTGTGCATTAGTTGTAGATCCTGCAATTCTCTTTACAACAGTGGCATAATGCTCTGCCCTCTGCTTGTACATATTGCGAGCTTGCTCCATTTTATCCAGTCTTCCAGCCAAGATATCCAATGTGACTTGCGCATCAGCCTTTGCACTTTCATTGGTAATCTTGCCAAGTTGGACTTTTGTCATTGTGTAGTCCTCCATATTGACATCACCTTCTTCTTGCGGTGGTATGCCAATTTCCGCATACTTGTGGCCAGTCTTATCAACGTTCAGGCTTGAGTAGACTTTTGCCTTTTTCTTCCCTTTAGCTTTTGGAGGAACTAGCTCTTCGAGGTCGAGCTCCTCTGGAGAGATCATTTGCTTCTTCCGCTTAGACACTTGAGATATCAGCCAAGGGGGAAGGAAGGAGGTGTGAACTTCTAGATTTACTGTCAACTCAGTTGTCATCGTCACTTCCGAAGTTATTGTCACATTTGAAGTTACTATGGGTATTGTGACAATGGGAGAAGTGTCTGTCATCATCGCTCCTGTAGACTGCACATTGAGCTGATCACACATTGACTCATTCATGAAACGATTGAATTCATTTTCAGAAGTGATATCATACATTGGTGAAGACAGGCTAGGAATGGATGATGGAGGACTTGACAGTATATCAACCGTATGAATGCTTGTCACCGAGGGAGTATCAAGCGGGGTTGATGCTGTAGGAATAGTGGATATCTCGACTGCAGGAATGCATGTGGTAGGAATGGGTGATGAGGGAATAGGAAGTGGAGGAGTTCTTGAACTTGGAGGGGTATGAGGAACACTGGAAATCATAGGCGATGACGTTCTAGGAATTTCCACAACTACATTCTCAGGTGGAGACGTAGTTCTTTCTTGATCATGCCTGGGTTCCTGTTGATCACCCTCTTGTCTCTCCGATTCTGGTTCACCTTCGGAATCACCTTCAGATTCTTGCTCGCTTTCGGAAACCTCCTCTGCATCAGAGTATGCTTTTGCTGAGTCTTCATCTTCAGTGGATTGGTCACTGGAAGTACCTTCTTCATCGGAATCTACCTCCTCTGGAATGAACTTTTTACCTTTAGAGCGAGATGGATCGGATTCCGTGGTTTCTCCTTCTGGGACGGACTGGGTATCTTTCTTGCCAACAGTAAACTTGATCCTGGGACCTCTTCGTGAAGAAGTGGGAACAACTGCTGATTTATTTTTCATGCGGAGTTCTTGCTGTCGGCGAGCTTCTGCTTCGGATTCTTCTCCTTCTTAATCTGTTATGAAACTTTTCATTTCATAACCATGCTTATGTAACCATTTTGCAATGTTGGTTAGGATTGGCTTCAATCTCTCTCTCATGCTGGTAATTTCGTTCCTAGACCATTGAATTGCAGGCAACGGTCTTTTAGAAACCTCTTGTTCATCATAGAGAGCATTCACGATGTCGCTAGGATCTGCAAAGTCCTCTAGTAGGTCAGCAATATCAAGGTCTCTGATCTGCTGAACAGTCAACCTACAATAATCCATTTTGCGAATGGCTTCTTCATCTCTACAATCAGCCCAGATGTCTTCAAAGCGGTACTTGTGATGATGACCCTTTTGTAATTTCTTTCGGACATCTTGGTAATCAAAATCAAACCTATACCTGTAGGTCTTGACTGTTATGATTTGCATCTCAGCGTAAACAGACTTGGCTTTCTGTACAGTTGGGATAGTATATCTGCCGATTGTCTGTGGGAACTTGAATCCACGCTTGTGGTTACTTCTTCGTTCTTTATGCACTGAAATTAGCTGTTTGCACGTCTCCATGAGAACCGACTTATCCGAAGGATAATGTGGCAGCATGTAAGGACAGCTAGTGTAGCACCCTACTCTCAAATAAGTAAACGTTGGGAATTGAAGAAATAGGCATCCAACTTTACTTACCACCTTCTAGGCCTCATCAGATACCCTTCTCCTTTCGAGAGCTGGATCAAAATTGAAAAGCAAAGGTTCGAAGAAAGCATCTGTAACCCGCCTGAAGTGATGAAAGCTTTCCTTCAGTTCCAGTTGATAGAAAAACTTGTACACAGGTACCATCATCCAATTCCCTTTTGTGGATAGACCTGGAAATTGTCTCATTACGACTGCTGCGTATACCAGGTAAGAAGTCATATAGAGTTTCAATGTGGAAGGCACATTGATTAGCTGGTCATGTATTTCATCACTGATCTGTTTGCCCCAGTCAATGTGCACCTTTTGTCTTATAATCCTAATGTATTCATACATCCAATCATGAAAAGTGGATGATTCTGGTAAACCTTTTACTTTGCTTAAAAATGTGATCATATCTTTGACGTCATCCTTGAAATCACTTTGCAGGAGTCCCTTTGGCCATCTAGAAACAGATTGTCTAGGCTTCTTCAACCATTGAGTATTTATTAGGTTTTTAGCCTTGTTGGGATCAGCGTCAAAGACTTCTTGTGCTTTTTTTATAGAGATATCAATGTATTTCTCCATTTGTGGGACCTTAAACACAATGTCAAAGAAGTCAGGGTCGAGTCTTAAAATCTCGTGCCCAGAAGAATCGATCACACTTCTACTTTCCCTGATGTAGTGAGATGCCACTTGAAGGACAAATTCCGTATTGTGTGCAGCTGTAGGGAACATAGCCACCAAATGCAGGTTACTGTGTACAATTGCTCTCATTGGATCAGTAAGAGGCTTCAACTCTGTTTGCTTTGCAAAATCAACCAAGTCTTGATGGCCAACTTTTGTGTCTTTTATTTCTTCCACCTTGGAGATCACTACAGTCGGCGGATAGACACCTTGATATTTATATTTCATTTTTCCCTTTGCTTTTGAAGAAGACGGAGGTTTACTGGCAGTCATCAAGAGCGACTGAATCTTTGATCAATCAACTTTGAAGATCCAGAAAAGAGACTACAAGGTGTTGAGTCAGAACAAACATTAGTCATTAAATAGCATGGGAATGCGCGAAACAACCAACGATGATGGGCAAGCATAGAATAGATGACAAGGCACGCAAAACAATGCACAAAATGGAAGGAGCGAGGTTCAGGACTGAATTGGGCAAGTTTGAAATGTTTCAGGGAAAAAATGTGAAAAGTGTAAGGGCGCACTTTTTCAGTGCCCTGACATTTTGAAGGATTTCACTTTGATGCAGGGGCGCTAAAAAACAGCGCTCCTGCACTTTTTAGTGATAGAAAAAATTGTGAAATGTCAGGGCGCATTTTTTCAGCGCTATGACATTTCTCACAATGAAGTTAACAATTGCTTTCTTGGCGTTGAAAAGTTGCGCTTCTTTGTTTGGGAAAGGCAATGAAAACATAATGTGATGCTTTGAAGATATGGAAGTATTGAGAGGATTAGAAGCAACACTTGAGAACGTATTTTGAAGTGCATCAGATTTTCACCTATTTCCATTTCAAAGTGTTGGCATAGGAGACGTGTGAAGAGACCAAAATACGCAGGTAAGAACAGCTAAAACAAAAGAGGTAAACACGTATGTGCAAGAGGCCATTTGCCAAAACAATCGATGGAAACAAGAACGCGTGATGATAAACCATAACGCGACTAGGGCAAGAGGAAAGAAGTGCTTGAAAATGGACAAGACTCCACACCAAAAGCAAAATAAAGAAAACGCGTGGGTAGAAGAAAAACGTGAGAAGAAAACGAAGATAAACAAAAACGCATAAGTAAAACCTTAGATATGTACAAAGTAATGAAGGAAAAAGGCGAGAAAGTAAGGAGAACGACTCACCAAGAGGAAGTGCGGAATTTAGTTAAGAGGAATTTCGATAATCTCCAAAAACGTGTTTTGCAGCTTGAGAGAATTTTGCCCAACAAGAAGGAATACAGTTTGAAGATCATGAACAATGAAAAAGGAACAATAAAACACTTTTAAGTGAAAGAAAGACATGAAAACCTAACTCAAGTTGAGCAATAAATTTAGGCACGAAAAGTGGCACGATGAACGAAAACTGTAAACACATGAAGAAACGTGCCCAAGTAAGAAGAAGACTAAGCAGGATAAAAAGTGTAATAGCGCACTTTTTTAGCGCTCTTACACTTTGGAAGAAATCACCTTCATGTAGGGGCGCTGAAAATCAGCGCCTCTGCACTTTTTATACTTAGCCAATTTTTGGCTTGTGACCAGGAGCACACTTTTTCAGTGCAACTGCATTTTTTACAATTAACTAAGTACGAACAGTGAGACTTCGCGAAGGGGCTCGTTTCGAAGGTCTTCGCAAGGCGAACATAGGGGGATGTTGAAAACAAATGTTTGAAACTTTGGAACGCATTTCGAGGTGTTGTGAAAATCACCTCGTTTTGCATGCTTGAACTTCACGAATCCTAGGAAACGGACAAGTTTCGTAGGGGGTTATCCGTGGAACGAGTGCTGCTAGATTCTGTGATAACAAAGTACCCCTGGATGGTTTACCACCAGTGTGGAGAATGAATGTAATCTCTCTTGTACCCACTGTCAAGTGGTGAATTCCCACTCATGAGTGGATGCCCGCCGAAGCGGATGAATTAGCTAGTTTGAAAATTCTATGGATGGTTATCCACCTAAGTTTCTTTAAATTTGTAATAAGTACTCTACCATATGTTAGCACGTCGCCTTGAAAAGGATCTTGAGTGCACATTCTTGGCATTGAGTTTATTTTCAGTTTCCAGTTGTATTCAATTTTTGTATCAAGTTTTAGATCCTAGGGATCCTTTGACCATATGCCCGCCCCTCTTCTTTAAGTGGTTTTAGGGAGCATTCTTGGTTAGAGTTGCTTTGATAGAGTTTGGGTTTGGAGCTAATGCTAATCAAGTTGGCCAAGTGTTGGTGATTGTGTAAAAACTATGGCAAAAAATTGGTTGGCATATTTCAACCTTAGGTTCCCACATTGTTTAATATCTTGAAATCACCTTGGTAGGCAATCAGGTATACCAGGTAAGAACACATGTGAAACCTATGAGCTTCTAGATACCCAGTAATCTGTTGATGGAGCGTGTCACTAATCAGAGTGGCCCAGTCATAATGTTCCCTCTTGCTAATGATTTTTGCAATGACGTAATACATCCATGACTGGAATTGATTGCCATCCTCTTGTCCAGTGATTCTATTGAGTAGAGTGATTAACATTGCATACTCATCTTTGCATTCTCCACGTCCAACCAACTTAGGCAAGTTGCTCTTTGTCACTTTCAACCATTTTTTTGCCATTATCCCTTGACATTTGCTCTTGGTTGCTTCAAATGCCTTCTTGCATTCCGTCACTAATATGACCTTGCTGTTAGGACATGATGGAATATCAAAACACTTTTCTATATCCTTGGGCTTTAGATTGTAAATAACCCTCCCATCCACCGATCTGATTTCCCTCGTGGAAGGATTATAATGCTTGATACAAGCGATTACAAGCTCCACACTTTTTAATGTGATGGGGATCGATGTAGCCTGTAGCGACCTAGACTCTTCAAGATTTTGTAATGTGATCTGCTTCATGCCCTCCACCTGTCCTAGATCAACCATTGGATTTACTTGATGTCAGTCTGTGTGTAATGAACCGGGCCAATTTTTTTCAATTCTCAAATTACAATCAGCAATGCAACACACCCGTTAGGGTTAGATAAATCAAACCAGCAGTTACAATATAACTCTTTGCCAAGAATGCGCACTCAATCTCAACAAGAGAGAGGCTGTCATATGGCAAGAGGATCGTCAGTACATTAATCAGAACTGCAACTGGAAGTAACTCTAACCAAGAATGTGTCCAAGATGGACGAGCATATGGTCAGAGGATCTCTACCACTACAAATGCTGAAAGTAAACTCAACACCCAGAATGTGCTTTCAAACCCGGAGTGGGAATGGAGCTACCATAGGGCGGAGATGTACGATATTACAATGCAAATCAAAGTAAATAGGCGGCAAGCCAGCCTCTTCCACTTATTCAGTGGGCAATTACAAACATGATAAGCAAAACTGAGAGAAATGCTGACAGTACTACTGTTCAGCTTACAATGAGAAGTAGAATGCCTGCAAGATCAAGGATTTAAGCTCTACAAGTTGCTGCAATAGTAAAGATGTCATCCACTAGGTCAATAATGAATTCCTAACACCCTTCCTTCGCTAATATGCAATTTTCTCAAGTCTGATCTGACAGACCAGCAACATGAATTACAGAACCAGCAATACATAAACTCAATGAAAAGCTCACAACTCACTCATTTCTCACTCAAATTACATGAAAACTGATGCAAAAATACTCTTAAAATGATGGCGCCTAGTTTAGTTATGAAAAAGGACAGCTAAAAGTGGCTATTAATTAATGGCACGGATACCAAAGCACTCCAGAAAGTAGGGCTTTCAAGAAATGACGAATTTGCTTTATAAAATCAGAAACTTCATTAAAAATCCCACAAATTTGCAAGTAAGGTCGCCCCAAGTAGAGAAGATGATATGACCAATGTTATCACGGAATCTAGCAGCGCTCGTTCCACGGATACCCCCCCTACGAAACTTGTCCGTTTCCTAGGATTCGTGAAGTTCAAGTACGCATAACGAGGTGATTTTCGAGCCACCTCGAAATGCGTTCCCAAGTCTCGAATAGTCAATTCGAGCATTCCCCCTGTTCGCCTCGCAAAGACCTTCGAAACGAGATCTTTCGCGACGTTTCACTGTTCATACTTTGCAGATTACGAAAAATGCAGTGGCACTGAAAAAGTGCGCTCCTGCCTTCAAGCAAATTTGACTAAGTCTGGAAATGCAAGGGCGCTAAAATTTAGCGCCCCTGCATGAAAGTGAAATTTCTAAAAATGTAATAGCTCTAAATTTTAGCGCCATTACACTTTTTCCTGACACTTAAACTTTTTCTGGCCTTGGCGCGTTTCTTCATCTTTTTCGCATTTTTCGTCAATCGTGCCACTTTTCATGCCTAAATTTATTGCTCGACTTGAGTTAGGTTTTTCGATTTTCTCTTTTGCTTAAAGGTGTTTTAATTCGCCATTTTCATTGTTATAATTTTTGTTCTTCCTCTCTTCATGCTGGGCGAGTTTTCTTCAAACTGCAAATACGTTTTTTGAGTTTTTCGACATCCCTCTCCAGCGTTTTTCGCGTTTCATCTTTGTAAGTTGTTACCCTTGCTTTCTCTTTATTCTCCAATTTCAATGGCAACTCCATGCAGACAAACACTTTGCAAACCTCGAGCGCCGTTTTCATTCACCATTACATCCATTTTCCAAAAAAATGTGCTCAAGATGCTGAAGCGCCAAAATTTAGCGCCATGACATGTTGAAAATGCCAGAATAAATTCTAACTCTGAAAAATGCAAGGGCGCTAAAATTTAGCGCCCCTGCATCAAAGACTGAAATCTCCAAAAATGTAAGGGCGCTGAATTTTAGCGCCCTTACACTTTTCACAATCTTTTTCCTGACTTAGTCATTTTTTGTGCAATGGAGCTAAATTTTAGCACCTTTGCACTTTTTTCCAGACTTAGTCATTTTTTGTGCAATGGAGCTGAATTTTAGCACCTTTACATTTTTGGCAGTTTTTAACCTAGTTTCTTCAAAATTGCTCTGTTTCCATTCCGAACCCCATTTCTTCGCTCCCGCATCGTTTTGCGTGCCTTGTCATCCGCTCCACGCTTCCCAATGCTACTTTTTCTGCTAACGCTTGTTGATTCACCATCCTTGCAGTTTCTCTCCAGATCTCGTCAAGTGATCCCGAAGGTGATGTCCTTTGATCTTGGTTCTTCCAAATAAAAAGTTCATCACGGAGACGGGAAGAAGTATGAAGACTCGTAAAGCAAAGAAACATGAAGAAGCTTCCTGTTCTCAGTGTTAGACATTTCCAGGTGCATCCCATTATGCATCTTGTAAATATTTCTCGACATTTTGAATGTCTTATTGTAAATTGTAATTACACCAAGTCCAAAGATGTAATATTTTGAAAACAAATTACACTTTGACTTTGGTCAAAGTTAGGTGAGATCTCCTAAAATCGCTCACCTAACTCTCCCTGATTTTCTCAATCTCTTTCCTTATTTTGCTCATCCCTCTTTCTATATAATGTGAGGGATTTTCATTGTAATCTATCTTTTTAGTCTTTTGCAACAAAGTGCTGCCCTTTTGTAAGCAAATTTGTGAAACTTTGCGTTCATATTTTGTGAATGAGATTCAATCAATAAAGGAAAGGATTGCAAGCCAAACTTTGTGTTGGATTCGATACTTTTGTAAGTTGATTTGATTTGGTAGTGATTAGTTGGAGAAATCTGAAAGACTCTAAGTGGTTGATGTAAACTTTGTGTTACATCCGTTATTTAGATTGCATTGTTATTTTGTTTATCATTGGTTGAGTGATCTATAAGACTTTGCGCTTATAATCATTCATGCTCATGCATGTTCTTGTTGGATAATCTATAAGACTTTGTGCTTATAATTATTCATTCCATTGGATACTTTGTCGAAGGATCTACAAGACTTTGTGCTTGTAATCGTTCGTGCTCGTTGACATTTTGGTTGGATGATCTACAAGACTTTGTGCTTGTAATCGTTCATGCTGTTCGAAGAATTGTTGCGTCTAAGAAGACTTTGTGCTTCTAACGTAGCAAACGGTACGTTTATGCAGATCCGACCCTGATAAAGCTACGGAACGACTTTGTGCCTTCGTGAGCTTTCCCATTTTATTTTCTTTTGTTTGTTGTTAATTACTTCTGGTATCTCTACGCTTCGCTTTGACGAGATAGAGATATTGGCATTACTGCTGGTTGTTAGTTTTTAGTTATCAAGAATTCGGAACTTCCAACACGTGAAGCATTGTAAACATCTTCTCTGAAAAAAGAGAGAAGTATGAATGTAACACACCCCCCCCACTCCGTGACTTTCGTGTACATTGTGTAATTACTTTTGTGATTTACTATTGTTTCTCTTAGCAGTAAGAAGGGCGCCTCCCCTTTCCGAGAGGAGAGATTCACATCTCACATAGCTGTGGCTGAAGTCCAAGTTGTGTAATCTTTCGAAAGTTGATTACATAATTTTCACCCAACAACCAACACCTAGAACAATATCTTTTTTTATTTTTGATATATGAATGAAACTTCGAATCAGCTATGATATTCAGCAACATCCAGAATATGACAGAAATGCAAGTACTCAGCTACAAAATGCAAGATCATCAAAACAATGCAAAACCTCACTACAAATTCACTCAATAACTAGCAAACTTCTCTACTAGGTGCTATCTTTCAAGCACAAAGTCGAGCCCAAGCTAGGAGGCATTCATTCTTCGAAGCAATCCAGCAACCATTTCGGCAGCATAACAATACTCAAGATATCAGATGCCCAAATGAAGACCCAAGCTCTCCGTATATAACTTTGTGAAAACTCTCCAAAAGCTTCTAGAAACCCTAATTTTCAAGTTTGAAGTAACTCCTTTTCCCTCCAAAGATGGCGTCTCTTTTCTCAAGGCAATTTAACTTTTAATTTGAATTAATCTTCTCCTCAAGATGGGCGTCCCTTTTGAAACATTGATTTTTGGACCTTAGAATATAATAAAATAACTCCATGAGGCGCCACCCCTCAAAATCCCCCTTTTATGAACAACTTAAAGTTGCTTCACTAGGCCAAGGGGTCTCAATAATAAAATATAACATTAAAGTATAACATTTTAAAATCAACTGGATATCTCACCAAAAATGCTTCCCAAGGTCAAGATTGATCAAACCAACTGAACATACTGAAGATGAGAGCCAACCAAGCCGAAGTCAACAGGACCACTGCCAGAAATAGAATTTACTAAAAATAGTAAATTCTCGAAAGTGCTCAGAATGCCGAACCGAAACCACCAACGCGAAGCTCTCAGAAAACCCAGAAGGAATCCGCAATCCAAGTTCAACATTTCCAAGTGCAAGCTCCGCAAAAAGACGAAAACGTCCTCCAAGAAGTTTGGAAACCCTAATTTCGAGCTTCTGCTTAGCCTACGAGCTTCCAGAAATAGGCTAAACCCAAATGAAGAGCGTAGGGCTAAATTGGGGACATTACACTGTGTCACCCGTTTTCAGGTACTGATGAAATAGGGCCATCTTGGTCCTATATTGTACTTGAGAGTATTGCATCTTGAAAAACTTAAAGATTGATTGCAAACTTGACCTTGTTCTGACAACTTTCGGAAACCCTTGAAAATAGCGCCCTGCCGAGAAGTATTTTTCCGGAAAAATTCTGGCACATGGGTTTTGTTCGTGCTTCAATGTTGAACAAACCTAGTTCCTTAGAATTTTGATTCTGAAACTTTTTTCAGAAAAATCGCCAAAACTAGGGGTAGCAAATTTGTTGATTTTGGAAAAGTTGACGAGATGGGTTTCACTGGAAAATTATGCTGAATCTACCCAGTTGATCAGATTTGATGTAGCTTGCTGCTTTGTGTGACATGCAAGAAAACCTAAGACAAGAAGAGAGGAAGTAGACAAAAGATGGATTGGAAGTTTTCTTTATCTGATTCCCTGAGAAAATCTGTCTCTGAATCCAACCTCAGTTTAGCAATCTTCTTTTGCTTCAGATCTGCAAGAAATATTGAAGAATGGACAAAAACCTTGGTCAGATTTGTAAATGGCGTCCTTGAGAGCTTAATGTTGTTCTTGATCATCAACCTGCAATGAAATAATGAAGTGGGACGCCTATACCTTGATTATATACACTTAAGCCTTAGATCCACAAGTTTGGGAACTTAAGTCATGATCAAAAGTTGATTTGGCTTGATTTGAAGTTCAAAAAGGTGATTTCCACTGATTGTGGAGCAAGTTGGCCAAGTTTATCTCAAAATATCTTGACTTTAGTCAAAATCTTTGCCTTTGACCTTTTCTAGGCATCCCTTTTGAGTTTTGCAAGTTTTTTTATTATTTTCTCTGTTGAATGACCCCAGTTTGAGCCTGAATCCAGATTGATTTGGTGATCCTGAGCTGTTGGTGGTACATTCACTGTCGAGTGGTAGATAAACTGAAGAGAAGTGCCTAGGAGGCAGTAAGTTGAAAAGCTGAGTTTGTGGCTTCAAAAGAAAGGGCGCCTTTCTCAAGAAAGGGTGCTTTTGCCTTTGCCTTGGTGATTTTTTTAGTATTCGTTCGTTAGCCTTTTGAATTGACCTCTCGTGCTTTGATCTGGATTTCTCATTGCTCGAAGAATCAGACGATCTTGTTTGATATTTCATCTGGTAGCTAGCTCTGTTTCGCCGAGGATGACTGGAGTTGGAAAACTTAGAAATCAATTTAGGGTTCCTTTATTCAAGGGCACCCCTCAATGAAAAGGGCGCTTTTGCCTTTTGCACAGTGATTTTCAGCTTTAAAGATGCTCCAGTTTTATCTTGATTATTTGTTCATTGCTTTGTTAGATGCTTGCGCTGATGATTACATTGTCGAGGTTGACTTTGACTGAGCAAACTGTCTTGGGAGGCTTTCAGGCATCTGAGATCATCTGAAGTTCCAAAAAGAAGGGCGGCTTTCGTTGGAAACGACGCTTTTTACCTTGATCTTCACATTTGACAGCCATTTCTTGATACTTCGTCAACTGCCTCTTTTTGCTCTGCGGACGGTCACTGAAGATCACTTTGTCACATAATCTTGCTGATTGTTTTGTTGTTGAGCCAACAGGAGAACGCCGAGGATGATTGCCTTGGATGATTCAACAGGCTGCATTTGAACCTTAAGATTCAAGGGCGCCCTTGTCTGAAAAAAGCTCGTTTTCCTTTATGAACTGACTTCTCCTTCGTAACGTTTCCTGAGTTAGTCAAATTTTGACCTTTTCTAGAAACGAGAATCTCCTTCGTAGAACAACATCATTTTAGACCTTTTTTGCCATGGTTGCATCGTTGAAGCTTTTGAAGCTTTGCTTTCAGCACCTGGTACTGGCCAATCTACCATTAATGGCTGCGGAGCTCCTAACTTTGTTCCTAGAAAATAGAAATAGACCCACTAGAGTAAAACATGTTGTTTCATGATTTTGACTTGACCAATGTGATTGCGAAGTTATTTAATCCTGTCAAAATTATTTTCAAACATTTCCAGGAAGGTCCTATTTTTCGGGGGTTACCCTGAAAATAGGGGCGTAAAACCCTAATTTTCAAATTTTCAGAATTTTGCACGTGTTCCTTGATAGAAACCCACAAAGCTCTTATGTTTGGTTTGACCTAAAACAAACTTCTGACGACATTTTTACATGATTTAGCTCAATTTAAGTGGAATGCCAAAAATTTATTTTGGGTACAACATAATCTATTGTTTCAATCTACCCCTTGGATAGGTGTCGTCAGCTCCTTAGGAATTTTGATGTTAATGGTTATCGTTTGATGTTGTGTAATGATCTGTGTTTCAGCCTACACTTTGGATAGGTGCCGTCACCTCCTCAGGAATCTTGATATCCAGTTCATCGTCCTTTGTTGTTTCTAGTAAGTTGCATCGTAGTCTACACCTCGGATAGGGGTTCCTCCTCCTTGGCAATCCTGAGATTCAACTTACCGTAAGAGTGTTTGCTTGCATAAGACCTTATTCCAGCACAGATCTGAAAGTTTAGAGCCTTCAGACAAGTTTTGAGAGATAGTCGGCCCAAGTGATCCAACCATTCCATTCCCGCTCCTATATTCTCTTGCTCTGCTTATCTAGAGGAGATAGTATAGATTAACAGTTAGCCTAGTTGTAGTTAAGGTCTGCAGAAACCAGAGAAAACCTTAGCTGCAACGCATTGTATTAATGCACCCTTCTGTCCTGCTCGCTGAGTAAAAAAGATAGGAACATTAGTCCATTTTACTTTTACGCAAACATCAACAAACGAGAGGGAGCTTCCCCTCCATAATTTGAAGAGTAGTCATTACGCACCGTGCATAGTTGTTTGTTACCAATAAGCACTTTAGAGGTGCTAATTGAAACGCCAATAGTATGTATGTATAGGTATGTATGTAGATATATGTGTGTGTGTGTGTGTATGAACTTCATGTTATTGACATTCAAGGCTTAATGCTCTCTTTTGTGGTTCGTGTGTTCTTAACTCAGGTATTTCAAACAGTATACATACATACATACATGTATATATATGTATGTATGTAGATATATGTACATACATATATATACTCGCACACTTAAATATATTTGTGTATATACATGTATACACACACATATATCCTTTCCCAAAGTGCATCCTACCATCCCCATCCACCAAAAGCCGTGGAACATGGCTAGCTATAGATTGATATGAAACACAAGGGAAGACAAATAAGTTTATCCACAAGCTGTGTATGAAGAAGTGACAATTATGAGGAGGTTAAAAAGCTTATATATTGTGTTGGTGTTTTAATTCACACCTTTGGAATGGGAATTAGAAACATACAGCTATACGCAGTAAAACTGCTCTTCGAATTAGGAGGGAAGCTCCCTCTTTGCTGATGGTGTTCAAGAAAGTAAATTAAAACTAAGTTGCCTATCTTTTTGATCAGCTAAGAGCACAAGGTTTATAAAACTCAAGCGTCGTAGCAAAGATTTTCTAATTAAGGAATTTCAACTAGGACTAACCTACGCTAATGATGTTTCTATTTTCTCAAGTGAACACAAAGCAAGAGAAATAGAAATGGACAAAGTTTGATTCTCTAACAAAATACTTAAATAAACTCTTTTTCAACATACATCTCCTTACTTTCAATGCAGGCTGAAATTGAGATCATATAAGCATAACACGGAAATCTGAGACATTATATCAAGGCAAAGAGGCCCAAGACTTTATTTCTCAAATTTCTGGAACAAAGATTACACTAAACACATGCACAAAACAAGAATTTGCAGCTGAAAGAGACTTGCAAACTTGTTCTTACACAAAGGGAACAACAACTACAAGACAACAACTTGAAGGCAAAATAAGCTCAACAATTTGTTATCACTAGTACAATTGAAAATAAATGAGCAAGGCTACTCTTATTTATAGCCAAGCAGAGGAGTAGGGAACCCTAAAATCTCCTTGCTTTTACAACTAAGACTTGCTCAACAAGCAAGTTTTATTTCTAAAACTAGAAGAAGATAACATCTAACACCTAAGAAAGTAGGAAAAATAGGAAGTGCCAACTATTACATTTTATCTTCTTTCTCTTCTTCAAAGAATAGATAAGAATTGTTCCGAGAATAGAAAGAAAGCGAAAAGAAAGCTTCTGGATGAAAGCTGCTTTAAATCTTGATCACATCTGCTAAAAATTTAGAAACTGTCTTTGTCAGGTGCATCAATACTGTCAATAGCAAAGTTTCGCTTTTCTAAGATATCCTCTCAATCTGCAACTGATCTTAGGAAATCTTCAAGCTCATTGGCCGCTTTCTCGAACCTTGCTGACATCATGGAAATCTAACTCATGCTGCCATTACTATTGCGAACAACACTCTGAAATTGGGCTTGCACTTTATCAAGTCTGACATAGGAACCATCATCATGATGACACCGAGCAGGGATCTCTGTAATAAACTCATTTATGAACATAAAAGCTTCAACCACCCTTTTCCTGTATGCAACGAACTCCTCGGCTATCCTCTCATAGGTTTTCACCTTGAAGCTGTGACGCTCTTTCCATGCAAGGATTTGCCTCTTGTGTTCTCTGGAAACTGTTGAGCCATAAGCTGTATCTAAATCTGCAATGATGATTTCATGCCTAGTATTTAGCTCTACCATTGATTATTCAAATCCTTGTAGGCCTTGACGTAAGTCATGAGCGTTATTCCTCTGTTGAAACATTTGTGCAAGGACTTCTTTTCCTCTGATGATAAATCCCTCAATCCATTCTTGAGTTTGTTTCCCACATATTACCAGCTGTCTCAACTGATGATGATCAGCTGGTGTCTCTAGATCTTGGGATAGCAACTGAGTAGATTGTGAAGTGCGATGAATAAGGTTAGAAATGTCAAGCCTTAGTTGCTGTATTTCAGCCTTGAGGGCTGCTTTGTCTTCTCCATCTTTGAGCACCCTTTCTTTAAGGCTTTCAGATACAACTCTAAACATACTAACATCTGCATGTCTGGTGCTTTTGCCAAGATTAGCCTTCACCATCACGAAGTCATCTAGATCCACTTTATCTTTGTTTCTATCTTCAGGAGGTGTAGCAGTCTCCATGATCATCTCACCATCAGGATTTCTCTCAAAGTGGATTTGTCTCTTTGCTTTCTTCTTAGGTGCTTCTTGATAGATGTTGTCCAAATCATTAAAATTCAATTGATATGAAGGTCTTCATCTCTTCCTTCCCAAGGAGCTCTAAAGCCAAGACACGGTAATATCTCTACTAACTTCCTTGGGTGGTTCAACTACAACTTCTTCATCTTCTTCAATCTCCAGATCAATGTGAATTGGCGAAGACCTTGGTGATGGTATAGGATCATGTGTTAAGGGCACATCTTCTGTTTCTTTTTGAGGTATGGGCTCTTCTGGAGTAGCTTCTGCTTCAACTGTTGGCTGCTCCTGTATGACTATACCCGAGAAGTCCAATCTTCTTCTTACATTTTTTCATTGACCTACTGCCCTTTACACCTTCTTGAGACTGACTTATACCTTTCTCTTTTGATTGAACTCCGGAAGAAGAGGGAAGTGATAACTGTACCCTTGGCGGCTTTGCTGCTGGTATGGACTTCTTCTTCTTGAGGACTAGGAAAACCTTGCTGTGCTCGAGGACTTGTTTTGTCCTTTCTTCAACTGAGAGGGACTCTTTGTTAGCCCAATTGACCTTTGGAAGAGGCTGCTCTTCAATTCGTTTCCGAGTGTACATTGGGAGAAGTACATCTCCATCATCATCTGATAATCCCTTGATATCCTCTAATAAGCAGTCTTTCATTTGGTGAAGAGTGAGCTTGCTGTAACTATGCCTTCGCACCTCAAACTCATCTCTGTAGTTAGCCCAAAAATCTTCAAGGGTGGGCAAGTGAGCGTAGTTCTTTTCAAGACGGGCAGCGAAGACGCCGTGAGGGTCATATGGTCGTGTCTCGCTATAATGCTTGAGACTGAGTTTAGACAACTCATCGCCCATGGATTTAGCCTCTGTTGCTGATTGGCATGTATAGATTCCCAACCCCAATGGAAAACTAAGGGTGGGTTTCTTTCTATTCCTCAAGACTGTGTGGACATCATGTGCTTGCCTTAGGAATTCCATGAAAACAACTTCGTCTGATGGGTACCTTGGCACCATGAGTGGAGCACTGGAGTAACCATAGACTTTGAGGTAGGTGAATGTAGGAAACTATATAAACCAATCTACCCACTCTGCTTTTGCTGCCCTGGCGGTGGATCAGATACGGATGTGCAATTCATTGTACATGTCTTGTACTGTATGCATCAAGAAAGCCTCGTTCACCCTCTTGTAATGGTGCAATGACTTCGTGAATTCCAGTTGACGGTAGTTGTAGACATGCTGTACATTTAGAGACCCCTCAGTGTTCAAACCTTTGAATCGGCCCTAGAAGGCCACTAGATAGACTAGGTATAAAACCATATGAACTCATGAATATAAAAGTATTCAGTTATTTGTTGATGGAGGCTGTCACTGATTTAGGTTGCCCAATCATAGAACTTAGTTTTCTTCATGATGTGAGGTATAACATAGAACATCCAGGGTTGAAATTTCGTAGCATCTTCTTGTCTAGTGACCTTGTTGAGCAAGGTGATCATGATAGCAATTTCATCTTTGAATTCCCCTCGCTCGATTTTGTTCGACAAAGTCTTATGTTTTTCCTTAATCCACTTCTGTGCAATCTTCTTGTTGTATTTCTCCTTATGCATATCCCATATCCTTTCACATTCTCCTTTAGAAATAGTCACACTTTCAGGCCAAGGGGGAATTGAGAAGCATTTCTCAATCATGTCAAGTTTCAAACTGCAGATCACTTTGCCATCTACTGACTGAATCTCCCGTGTTACCAGATTGTAATGCTTGATGCAAGCGATTACAAATTCTAAACCGTGCACTGAAATAGAAATGGATGCTGCTGTGAGAAGTCCAGAGTGCCCTAGGTTTCTGATTGCAGTGTTACCTGCGTTCTCCAAGGCATGTAAGTTGAACACCGACTTGATGTGATGCTAGTCAGTCTCAGCTGTTTTGACCAAGTCATGGTATAGTACCAACTTGGTCTTGAAATCATTGGGAGTGTATTCCATTTTGAAAACCTTGAAGAATGACTGTAAACTCGCCTATATTCAGACAAGTTTTGAACACTTTCTAAATTTAGAATGTTGGTTTTTCTTCTACAAATGGACAATTTCTTTGAAATCTTTTTGAGATATGGGTTTTGTTCAGAATTTTGTTACAAGACAACCCATGTTGCCCGTTTTTGGAAATTTTGAGTGTAGACTGAAAAAGCAACAAACCCTAATTTCTTCATTTTTTTACGAAAAAGAGTTGGGTTTTGTTCAGAATTAAATTTGGAATGAAACCAGTTGATAAGATTAGAAAAATACTGAGGGCTGATTGAAAAAGCAGCAAACCCTAGCATCTAAAATACTTTTAGAAAAAAACTGTGATATGGGTTTTCTTTAGAAGAACTTTTTAAGAGGACCTAGATGATCAAAACTTGAAAACTTTGATGATTTCTCTGACATGCAAGGAAAAAGAAGCTGCTGCAACTTGAAAATTATCTTAAAAAATTCTTCATAATGATAAGATGAAAAGACCCAGATAACAGAAAATTGCAATCCTTGACCTTCTTCAAAAATTTGATGTTCTGAATGGAAAAAGCATGAAAAAGCGAGGTCTTATGTTGCTAGTTTGAAATTTGATGACGAATTTCTGAAAAATCAGCAAGTTGATGTCTTGAATCTTTAAAGGGAAAACTTTGAAGTTGCTGCCCTTCGTCAACTTGAACACCACCTACAAAAAATGATGAAAATTGAATGGGCAAGGTGTCTTGAATAGATTTTAGGCTTGAAATAACTCTGCTTTCTTTTGCTTTTATCCATGCAAACCCTAAAACCCTCTTGTTCATTGAATTTGGACATTCCTTTGATCTTGGAACTTTGAAAATTTTGAAAAATTGGCTAAGGCAAGGCAACTTGGGTGCGCTTCTTGGCTAGAGGCGCCAATTTGTCCCAAGCTTAGTCATTTTTCTGAGTTTTTGAACTTTTCCTCAATTTTGAACCTTGCTTTGATTTTGTGGCTTCCAGATTGATCTGGGGGACGAGTTGAATGTTTCATCGCAAAGCCTGATCGAATATGAGAAGATCATTTTGTAGGCACCTTTAGTTAAAAACTTTGTTTGATGCTTCAAAATCATGGGCGCCCATCTCCTTCTGGGGCGCCCAACCTTCACAGACTTAGCCATTTTCGTGTTCATCAAGTTCTTTTCATTTCCTTTTGATCTTCTGAAGAATCCTCGATTCTGAGAGTTGGACCGATCGGATTGATTGGCTGAATGCTCCGTTGGATAGCTTAATTGAATCGGGAAAGATGATGTTGGGGGTTGCAACTACAAAATTGTAATGTCCCCATTTTGGCCATTAGCTCTTCATCTGGTTTTAGCCTATTTCCTGAAATCCGTAGGCTTGTCTGAGGTAAAATTTGGGTTTCCATGTTCGGAGGTTTGTTGGCTTTTTCCTGGGTGTTTACTATTTATAGTAAATACTATTTTTAGCAGTGGTCCTTTTGGCAATGCTTCAGTGCATTCCTTCTTGTTGGAGCAGTTGTTTATTTGTGGTTGTAGTCTTCCATATGCAGTAATTGTGGCATGTTTTTAATTACAAGGCATTAATGTTATAATTTGTAGTTGACCCCTTGGCCTAGGAAAATAACTTTAAGTTGTTCTTAAAAGGTGGTCTTGAAGGGGGACGTCCTCATGAAGGATAAATTAAATATTTTAAGTCTTTTAATGCCTTGGGAAAGGTGGACACCTTTTCTTGAAGATATTTTTTTAAAATAAAGTTTTAATGTGCCTTGATAAAGTGGACGCCATTTTGAGAAGTTAGAAGGTTTTGGAAATTTGAAAAGTCATTGGTGACTATTGGTGTACCTTCTTGGGATTTGAAGAGTCTTCTAATCTTTTATAAATGAAAGTTTTGCTCCAACTTTTACCATCCATGAATTTATGCTAATGTTATGCTGTCGAAATGACAACTTGGTTTTTACTTCGAGGGATGCTTACCTCCTAGTTTCAATCCAATTTCGTGTTTGAAATACAACACCTAGCTGGTTTTCATTGCTGCTTCTCATCCAGACTAGCAGATTGAGTTCAACAGTTGAAGTTTTTAATGATATTTCCAGTTTTGAAGTTGCTGATGCAGTCACAGCTGAAAGTGGTTTTTGCATACAGCTTTTTGTGTGAATTTAATTTGCTTGTGGGTACTTTTCCAATCCATTCCTACACCCAAGGCGACCATCTTTGGAGAGTTTCAGATTTTAATTTTGAGTTGTTGATTTTTACTTGTCAAAATCGCCCCTCATGAAGGCCGTACCATTCTTGCTGCATTGGGATTCGTGTAAGAATTAAATTATGAGTTTTTGTTGCTGTTTCTTCATCTGATGTTGGGCGCCTATCTTCCAGCAGCTCATTGGTTTTCGTTTCACACAAAACGGAGGTATTTTGAGTGAGTTGTGAATATTTCTTTGAATTTCACAGTTGCTGATCAGAATTTCCAGAATTGTTATTTTACATTAGACTTGTTTAAGTTTGAATCTCCAGTCCTTTCTTCATCATTTATTGTTGATATCTAACATGGAATCATCCAGTATCATGGTACATTGAATCTATTGTAATTTTCATGTAATTTGCAACTCTTTTTCCATATTGTAAGACTGTAAACAGTAGTACTGTTCCAGTCCTTTATTGCTGCAATTCTGTCTTTAATTTCACATTAGTACCCCTGGATGGTTTACCGCCAGTGTGGATAATTGGATTTGTATTACTCTTGTACCCACTCTCAAGTGGTGAATCCCCACTCATAAGTGGATGCCTGCCGCAACAGACGAAGTGTTTTAATTGTAGTATTTTCCCCCCACTGTTTGGTGGTAGCGTGGAAATTCTCTTATGGTTGGTTATCCGCCTATTAGTTTTCAGTTTTCAATCAATCACTCCGTCATATGTTAGCACCTTGCCCTCAGTGGGATCTTGAGTGCACATTCTTGACGTTGAGTTTGTTCCATTTTCAAGTATTGTTCATTAGTTGCTCCGCCATATGACAACACCTTTCCTTCATTGGGATTGAGTGTGCATTCTTGGCGTTGAATTTCTTTTAAGCTTGGTTTTCAGTTTGATGCTAACGCTAATCCAGTTGGCTAGTGCTGGTTTATGTTGTGTAATTCTAAAAAAAAATTGGTTAGCATATTTCAGCAAACAGCAAACTCATAAAAATGATCACAACTCCTTCTAAATACCTCCAAATAAGCTGGAATGTTTTGCAAAGACCTTCTAGGAGGATGGTGCCCAAACTCAAACTACAAAACTGCATCAAAACTCAAGATATTTCAAACAAAGGATGGTTTAATGTTGGTTTGGAGTTTCTTGAGAAGATGTTTTCAGCCTTGGTCATGAGCAATTGTTCTATTATGGACGTGGATCACAACTCGTTCTAAATACTTATATTATTGATGTTGGTTAGTGTGGAGATATTTCCAATTTTTATGTTGTTGGTTTATCATGGCTGAAAGTGATTTTTGTATACAGCTTTTAGTATGAATTTTATTTGGTTATGGGTATTTGATCATTGCATTTCTATAATAGAGGCGACCATATTTGGAGGTTATCAAAATTTAATTCCAAGTTTCAGATTTTATTAAGCAAAATTGCCCTTGCAAGGAGGTCGTACCTTTTTGGAGAGCATTGGGATTCGTGCATAAATTAATGGTTGAGTTTAGATGCTGTTTTATCATTGTGAATTGGGCGCCAACCTTCTCAAGAGCTTTTGCAAGCTATATTTCATCTTCTTGAGGTATTGTGAAGGAGTTGTGATTATTTTTATGTGTTTTCAGTTTGCTGATAATCATTTCCAGATTGCTGATTTTTATATCAGTTTGCTTCAATAATCTGATTTTGGTTTTAAGCTTCATTAATTGAGAGGATATCAAGTGGAAAAATCTTCTATTTCATTGTGCTTTGTAAAGATTGTAATAACACTTGAAAATTGCAGTTGTTTATCATTGTAAGACTGTAAACAGTAGTATTGTTCTAGTCATTTAATTAGCTGCAAAATCTTATGATTAATCTCTCATATATGTAACCCCTGGATGGTTTACCGCCAGTGTGGATAAAGAACATTCTAGAAGATTATCTCTCTTATTTGCAACTATTTCTATTCATTGTAAAGCTAGTTAGTAGTACTAACAGCTATTTCATTTTATTGCTGCAATTTATACTTGATTACACTCCCACAATTGAGTGGTTGAGTTTTAGAATAAACATCTTTCTTGATTGTAAATTCCCCCCACAAAATAAGTGGTTGTGTGGACAGTATTCCCCCCACGTTAATAAGTGGAAGAGTGGATTTAAAGGTTGGCTTGCCGCCTAATAATTGTTGTAAACTCACCCACTGAATAAGTGGAGTATTCCCACTGCTTGTGGATGCCTGCACCAGCAGATGAATTGTACTTTCAGCTCATTTTGCCCTAACGATCCTCTGACCATATGCTATCACCTCGCCCACATTGGGATCTTGGTGAACATTCTTGGTTAGAGTTATCTTCTTTGTTGATTTGCATTTTTGGAGCTAACCCTAATCAGTGTTTGGTTGCTGATTTGTGTGACTAATTTTGGGGAAAAAAGTTAAGGGGAATATTTCAAAAATCCATCATTTCAAGCTTCAAAATCTTGGGTGCCTATCTTCTCCAGGGTTGCCCATCTCAACTAGACTTAACCATTTTCATATTTTCACATTTCTTATAAACTCCTCTCCTTTAGATGATCTTGTCATTTTTGATGATCTGGAGTTTAGATGTACTGATAGTTGGACTCATTGTGGAGCTGAGAAGATTCTAAGAGGGGTCTTCTGGGAGTGCTATCTCCTGAAAGCTGCATCTGAAAGCTCAAAACCTTGGGTGCCCCTGGCTTGTTGGGGCGCCCAACTTCACCAGAGTCAGAATATTTTTTGAGTTTTTAGCCTTTGCTTTTGACTTTTGTGATTTGGCTTGTGTTTTTCCCTTTGTTCGGCTCTCGACATTTGATGATTGTCAACTCCAATCGACGTGTTGATGATCTCGTTGGAAAGCTTGATTGAATCTGAGGAAGTCATGCTCTAGACTCCATTGACAAATTCATCCATCTATGCCCTGAAAATCAGGGGTGCCTATCTGCTCCAGGGGAGCCCATGGCTGGTAGTGTTAGTGAAATTTTGTCTAATGTCTACTTCCTCCTTCGTTGTTCATGCATGTTCATCATCTCATCTTCTGTTCAATGCTTGAATGTTGAATTTGACGCCTGGCAGCTGATTGGCCTCCATTGCTGACTTTGGAGCTCCCGAAATGCTTTCTGAAATTGAAAAAGCAAAATAGACCCACTAGGGCAAAATTGATCGTTTTGTGATTTTGACTGCACCAACCTGATGAGGAAATATTTTGAGCCAATCAAAATCAGTTTGAAACCTAACAACCAAACTTTCTATTTTTAAAAAAATTTGCCAGTATTTGTTTCGAAAGAAACCCAGAAAAACCTAGAAAAGTTACTATTTTTGGAAAGTTTCTAAAAATAGCAATTTTTCCTAAAAAGTAGGGATGAAAAACTAAGATTTGGGTTTTTTAGATTTGGTCGCTCTAAGCAGACCCAGATCGTCAGATTTTGAAAATTTTGAGTTTTTATGCAAGACACACACACCCAAATTCCTTTTTGATAGATTTAACAAGACTTTTACTCTATTTTCAAAATGCCTAAGTGTAGCAAAATTTTTAATTTGGGGTACTGTTACCCAATTTTCCACTTGCGGACTCAATCAGGCAGGGCAATCTATGTTTCAAGTGTTCATGAAGGCCAAATGGAGACTTTTGCATCAAGGGTTAGATCATACATTTGATGTTATTTCACAAGGAAGTCTATTGGAAAGCCTTGCCTCAGTCAGTTTTGGCGTAAAACTCATCAGAGCAGAAAGTCGGCAAGACCCTCCTGTTGTCTTACCGACTAGCAGTGCGTTTTATTTGTTTGAATACACCGGTTACCAGGACATTCGGGTCGCCATGAGTCTTTATGTATTTCTTCGCATGGGATGTCCTGCCGACAATAACTCACAAAGTTGGCGTCGGGGTGTAAAGTGCCTTGCCAAATCTGATCCAAGAACACTGATTTTCTGCCCTTGGAATTTTGACAAACACTTTGCTTGCAACACCCAACTTGCTGATAATAAGCTTCAGATTGCTTTGCTTTCTTTTGTCTTGATGCAATGATGAATAAATGCTTGTAAATATCTTCCAAGATGACTATGCAATTATCTAAAATGAAGATGCAACTCTTTATGTGTTTTCAAGTGCATATAAATGAATTTCTAAATGCAAATGCACACCTACAACCAAGAGGAATTTTCACAAACACTTGGCATGAAAACTGACACAAAGTAATGCAATTACATGTAAAAGACATTTTGTCAAATAAATGACCAGCAAACTCCTTATATCTCCAATATGATATTGCAATGAAATGTAAGTGATTACAAGCTGTAGATGAAGTGCAATCAAACTTATTACAATATAGATATGACTGAAACTATCAATGCCGACTACCATACTCATGACAACCTTACATATGCAATTTGATTGTTCATAATATGACTGTAATTACATTGTCGTGATGCTGATTATACCAACAAATGATCCCTAATGTAAATGAGACACTAAATGCAAAATAACTTCAGAAATGAAGAACCTGCTTTTGTAGCAGCCCCCACAAATAAGCTCGTTTCTCTTTGATGAAGCTGAATTTTTCCTTCAAGGTGGTGTGTCAACCCTTCTTTATGCCCAGCGATGCCACACAAATTTGATTGGAATTTATTGTGCCTCCAAAACTAAAATCGCCCCCTTGCCAAGAGGTCGCCCTTGGTTTGCCTGACAACTTTTTAGAAAAATAAATACAGCAGTATTGACTTCCAAAATTGTTATAGAAATGATTGTCTTCGCAAGAGAAAGTGATCCCTCCAATACCCATAAAGAGATGAAGCTTCAATGAAGAGTAATGAATGAAAATGCTAATCCTTCCATGGCTGGTCTGCAGATTGAAGCAAAATTACAGACCTCAAAATATCTCATAAATCTCTCCAAAAATGACCTCCAATGATTGCAATGAGTCCAATGAGAAAGACTGAAGTATCTTCCTCCACTATCCAACTAGGGTTGGTGTTGCACAACCGAAATTGGCACTTAACCAGCTAGGTTTGGTCTTTCACAAACGAAGACTGGAAAACAATAAGCTAAGCATTCAGCTTCAGCAGTGTAGTAGAAAAGTGTTTGCAACTCAAGATGTCCAAATGCATAGCCCAAGCCTCTGTTTATACTTTTTCAACCTCATCACCAAGAGACTTCTAGAAGATTCCATAAATATTCCTTAAGTGACTTTATTATTTTATTATTAAGTCACTTAAGTCACTTTTTATTATTAAATTAATTAAATAATAAGTCATCCCTTTTGATATTTTATTTTATAGGAATAACTTAATAAATAATTAATTTAATAACACCTCATGACGTAATTAAATCATCAATTAAGCTATCATCATGAAATATCAATAATTTGGACAACTTAATTAAATAATTTAATTAAATCACTATACCTCCAATTTGGGGACATGACACGGGGAGATGTTTGTATTCGCCATGATGTCTCCCCGACTTGCTGAAGTCTCGCCGACCGTTGCATAGTGCTAGCGTCGCCAAAAGAAAGGAGTTCGGCGAGGGGTCTGGCTGAGAGAGAGAGGTCTCGGCGAAGGGAGGCGTCATCAGTGTAAGGTCTCAACAACAGATCGTAGTCTCGCCGAAATGAAATGCCCTCG
>VDFB02334211.1:0-33709 GCA_007258455.2 Sequoia sempervirens
ATCCTCACATCCTTTGTCTCTAGCTTGTGTATTTCTTAAGAACTTTCCTAAGTAGTATATTAAGTTATTCCTTCATTTTGGATCATTTGGATTGGGACTTTGGCTACCTTAAGTTAAGTCTCAAAAAATACCCTATCCAATATTTCTTATGAATTTGTGTATCCTAATTAAGAAAGGATATATCATTTCTAAATCATCTCTATTAGAAGGATCTAGTTTTTTCTTAATAAAAGTTTGATCTTGTACTCATCATTATGTATAAATCATCCACATCATTAGCCAAAACCTAATATAAAATCCAAAACCAAATCATTGTTGGAAGAATGAAGAGTTTTTCATTGATGATGTTGTTGGCAACATGAGCACGTGGGATAAGAACAAGGTGCATAAATTTATGCATTATAGTGTTTTCATTGATGTCAACATTGTATCTTGCTTTGGAGATCATGGTGTAGATAATTTTGGTTGGATCTAACATGTTTTAGGATGTTGGTATAAGATAATTTTGTAAGAAGGTTTGATCTGGTAAAGATAATTGTGATGAAAAATGACTAAGTATTAATACCAGTGTTTATGTATACATAGCATCCAGTTTTTAGGTCTACATTAGTCTGTTGTTTAGTGATTTTCTCTACGATTCTTATGAGGGCCACACCACCCAAATCCCACAGAAATCACAACAGATACCAAAATAGAAGATGCAAGACAACAAAATGACTCACTTTCAATTATTTTCAGAAAATGAAATTACAGATTCAAAGCTTACATGCTTCAACCTCATGGGCTTGATTCATACAACAAAATCAACTCTAAAAATAAAATCTACTATTTGAAGCCACAATCTACACTATCAGGGCCACCTTCTACAACTCCCTTATATCCCTTTTTATTTTACCCAATAATCACCCTATAATGTTCTAGAAAGTGAAAATTTCCCTTTTGTTTTGGCGCTAAAAGTCTCGCTGTTTGATTTCTGGCCTAGGAAGAAATTTTCATGAAATTCACTTATTAGAGGGTCAACTTTGTAGGGCCATAACTTTTGATCCAAGTGCTTGAATTGCTATTATTACATATCATTAGAAAGCTCTCGATGAGCTCTACAATGCATGAACCCAACGTAGGTCAGTTCGACCACTTTTTGAGCTGTTTTGGGGCCTCTAAAGTTTTATATCTGAATTTGAAGCTGCATTGGAGAAATTTCTCACGATGGAAACTTTAATTTATCCCAAACCATGTAGGGTATTGAGGTGATTCTTTTTGTGACCAGGAATTTTTTTCAGCTTTGGTCCTTTGGGTAACTTTTTAGGTCCATACGAGACCATTTAGGCCAACTTACTAAAAATAGTACATGCCTATTTTCCGTTATTTTTTATGCTTGATTGTCTTACACCTCTTAAGTGTCATCATGGAACTCAAAACAACTGAAGAAAATAAATATTTTATTTTTTGGGTGATGCAAGATTTCCCTACATCACTGGATGCTCCTGCATCAGGTTCTATATAATATTTTTGGTTGATAGAAGTATCTAATTCCAAAATTTCATCTCATTTTGGCTTTTGGTGTGAAATTTATAAGTAATAGAAGTTTAGCTTTTAGTTACATGTGTTTTCTAGTTTTGTACATATGAGTTGAGAAGTTTGCACTTCTCTACGAATTGAATTTTGAACTTGTGCATTTTAGGAGATGTTGATAGATGTCAATAGAGCATGTATTCTAGATGGCATAGTGTTTCAAAGTTCACATGTTCGAATATGAGTATACAATTGGAGAATTTTTGTATTAGGTCTCTTGTGGTGCTGACCTAATAGGTTTTAAGGTATGCAAAGCATATTTAAGTATTGTGAAGTTAAGTGGGAGATATTATAGGTCCATGCCAACTTATTTCAGATTTTTTTAAGATTTGAGTCTTGGCATGAAGCATGTGTGAATAAATCTTGAGCCGAAAAGTCCTATTTTGTATATTTTGAATGATACATCTAATTAGGCTGACCTAATTGATGTTATGGGTGAAGTGGATATATAAGCTAGATCATTTTTGGTATTTTGATGAAGGTAATATGTGAAAGTCATGTGAATGGTGCGAATTGAGTGAACACATTGTAAATCTAAGTTGTGAATGTTGAGAAGAATATTAGAGTGATGTGAATGCAGAGGAAAGCCAAGTGTTAGATTAGAATTAGATGAGGTGTGTAAAGTGATTCTATTGAGATTTATTGGAACTATATTTCATGCATATGATAGATGCAATTGTAACTATTCAATATAGGCTATGAGCCATAAACTTTCTTCTATCTCTTTTCTTCTTTCAGTGGGCAGTGAGTCCACTTGGAGTGAGCATTTATGTAATATACTATAACTGGTTACAATATATTATGAGCTAATCCTCATCGTGGTTTTTCCATGTTTGGGTTTTCTATGTAAAAATTATAGTGTTAATGTGTTATGTGATGTTGTTGGATGTTTTGATGATTTATTTCATTACTACAACTGAATATGCTATGTAAGTTTCATGTTTAAATGTTTGAATGGTTTAAAAGAATACTGATTCACCTCCCTCTCAATATTTTGGGTGTTCAACAATTGGTACCAGAGCTTGGTTCCTTGGAAGGAGCTTAACCACTTAGAGGAGATCTTGGAGGTTGACTACATGGGCATTATAAGTTACCTACTCCTCGAAGAGATTCTTGTTGTTGGATCTATAAAAGAAGATTGCATATTTGATATGAATGGAGAAATCAAAGTTTCTTTTGAAGATATTGAAAGAATTGAAGGTGAAAACAAAGATCTAAAGGAAAATGTCATCGAAGTAAATGAATGCATTAGAAAATTGAGGGAGAAAATCAAGAAATTCAAAAAAGGCATAAGGAGGTCAATGAGTAATTGAAGCAAGAAAATGAAACCATTACCTATAGAAAGGTACAAGTTGAAGAAAGAATGAGAGTTGAAAAATACTTATATACAATGGTGAAAAGAAAATATGAAGAATGCACAAGGCTTGAACAAGAAGTTGTGAATCTAAGATCAAATCTCGAGAAAGCAAGGAGTCATGAAGAAAAATTCAAAAAGCTTAATGAAATGATTGCAAAATAGAAAGGCTCTAAAGATAAAGAAGGCTTAGGATTTGAAAAGGGTGAAAGTTCAAAATCATATCAAACATCAAATACTAAAAAGAAGAACAATGGCAAGTAAATCCAAAATCAAAGGAATGTAGCTAGAAGACTACTTGTCAGACAACCAAATGCACAAAGGTACACATATTTCAATGGTATTTGTCATTCTTGTAATAAATTTAGGTATAAGGCTATGGAATGTAGAAGCAAAATGAATCAAGATGTTCCACATTTTTCCAATCAATGTTTTATATGCAAGAAATTTGGTCATAGAGCTAGTGAGTGCAGAAGTCAAATAATAAATGGCTATAATAATGGTAGAATAGCTCAATATTTTAATGGCTACTATTATACATGTAATGGATTTGGAAATAAAGATAATCAATGTAGATCTAGAATGAATGGAAATAACATTGGTCAAAATAATGTCATATGCTACAATTGCAATAGGCCTAGACACACTTCTAAGTTTTGTAGAAGTAGAAATATGAAGAAGTATAATCTGGTAAAGAAGAATGATCCAATACAAAAGATTGATTTGGAAAAAACAAAGAAGGAGATGGATAAGAGTTGGAGAAATAAGGAAGAAGCTGAGGATAAGGATGAATCTGTACCAACATTTGATATAGATGTTACCTCTAGAAAATAAGTTGAGAGCTTTTGATTAGGGGGAGATTTAATGGAAATTTTTCATCCCCTGCCAAAGAAAATGGTGTTGATGCTTCAACACAAAGATATGTGTTGTAGGTCAACATGCTTGATCTTTGGAGAAAATTTTGGTAGAAAATGTTGAAATGCGAAAATTGCATAGTGTAACAACCTCGATGTTCTACTCATTAAAATTTCCAACATTTCATGCTAAGTGGATATTCTATGATGTCATAACATAGTAATAAATTTTTTTCTTGCATAATGTAAATTACATGTATAGATGAAATAACACTATTTCCAAACTTCCATCACATTCCATTGTAATTTCACAAATATTCCAAAAACATAGATATCATATTGAATGAACTTCAAGTATGACATTGATGATTAGATCCTTCCGCACAAATGAGTACATGATATGTTCATAGCTCCTATGAGCTTCATCTAGAAATAGATATACAAATTGGTCCTGATGTTGCTGCATCAATGCCTACATTTTGAATGTCCCTGCTCATTGGTGCAAAAACTCCAGTTGTCCCCGATATTGGTGCAAACATCTGAAAACCTTGGCCACCAATTGATGAGGAGAAGCATCAATCAAGTGATTTTCTTCCAACCATAGACTCATATGTGGTCCCCCACACATCTATCATCTGATAGATGGACCTACCCTTCGACAAATATATTGGTTGGTAAACTCTGTATCAATAGCCTATTTGAGCTTAGTGTTGTGTCCTACATGACTAGAACTTGTAAACCCACAATTTGGAACTAGCATGTAATATTGGATCATGGTGAACTTGATAGTGAAAATAGTGTCTACTTACACTACTTTATCCAAAGTGTTCTCATTTAGTATAATCAAATGAGGGTCATTCTATTCACATACACTTCTACAAGCTTAATATGGATCTTGACTGTTCATATACTATGCTTAGGTAATTTCCTTTCCTAGGTAATCCCTAACCTTAAAAATGGCCTATTTCCCTTTCCAAAAACACTATGATATCTTAAATATATTCCCATCCTTGGTATAATATAAGAACTTTTCCTAGTCCACGAGTTAACTTTACATAAACAAGCCATTCATTATAAAATACAATATAGTTCCAAGTATGACTTTATAATCTAGAGTATAGCTATATATGCTTCTTCTATTTATAGATTAGATATCATAAATAATCAAATCCAATCAGTAATATATCGACTAATAAGTGGTTCTCATCAAGAGAAAAGTCACATTAGTGATTGAACTCAATCGAAGCATAATCATAGCAATAGGTGCTTCCCCGATGAGAGTGTAACCCTTTTAATTAAAGAGCTATTCAAAGTAGAGTCTTGTCAACTATGTGACTTCATTTCAAGAGTGTAAAGTAATTAACCAAGTACCTACTTTAACTTATTAGGTAATCCAACCTATGTTTCCAAACATATAGAATTCCATAAGCTCAAGTGATTTACACAACCAAATGGGCGAGTCTCAAACTCAATATCCCCCCCCAATCTTAGGATAAACAATCCTAGGAGTAGACACTAGCTATCCTAGTTAAATCAATAACCTAGCCAAGAGTAACACATAATCTACTCATGTTCAATCATATCTAGTATGTAATACTTATGATTAACAAAAATATCCTATTATGGAGTACATACAAGCACATCATAAAACAATAATAGTAGCTTCCATTTCCTTTACAATCAATACTACTTTCCCTAAATGCAAGTAATCATAATAGACAACTCAAAGAAATCGTGGAGAACAATCTTTTAAAACTAAAAAAATAAAGAAGAAATATCCTCATGCCTATTTTTGCTTATCCAATCAATTGACTGCAACGTACCTCTCCCAAACAACAACTAGCTTGAATGCAACTTCTCAAGAGATGTCACAATAGATCTCTATCACTCAAGTTGATTAAATACTTCACTCAAATAATATTCTCTCTCAACTATAACAAAACTCTCTCTCTCAAATACAACTGAGTAAACTAACAATAATGTAGAGTGAAATGCTAGGGGAATGCGTCCTCAATAAATGAGTTTGCTTTGCTATTTATACAACAACAATGAGACCTCACATCCTAAAGTTTAGGCATGGATGTTGACAACAATTACCATGCACAACCACTCATTCAACTTAGAATAAAGGTGGCACAAATATAAGAACTTACTCAACTAAACACAACTATAGATAAACCTTGTTAAATGATAGCAACATCAGACTTATTGAAATCAACACATGATTGATATGGTGTTGTAGACAAATATTTTGGCTCCTGAATGTCTTTCTAACCTTCCTAGGGTTTTTCACCTAAAAGGGGAAAGAATGGGCCAAAATGAAATGTAAACATTCAAAGATTAATGTGATATGGATGCAATATGCCTAAATGAGATTATCTAAATGAAGAAGTTTGATAAAATAGATCACTAATTGAATGTAAACTAAGAAATGAAAAGTGTTTGGAAATATGGTGTTGTATGCAAAAAAAACTAGAAAGATGAATAGAAATGCAAATAGAACAAAACAGAAAGCTGTAAAACTAGATGTGTGCACTTGTAAACCTATTGAAGACTGAAAATGACTCTAAAAAACTGGAAATGTTAACTTTTTGACTGACTGGGACTCATTCGCTAACCTGGGTGAATTAGTCCTAGACCAAGGTTTCTATTTAGAATTTTGTTTCTGCCAAAAGGGTACTGAGATCTACACTCTTCTCTAACAACACCTCCAATGGGACTCATTCACCATCCATGGTGAATTATCCTTTTCTATTCCAAAAATTAAAGTTTTAGATTTGCACTTTGTCACCTGCACTACACTTCTAGACTGGATCCCAGATCTGAATCTTCAAAAACACCTACAAAGTAGAATATAATTTTTTTTCTAATGGGGGGATTTCCTTGGTCAAAACCCTAATTTAGTAATTAAACCTTGAATGGATAAAATCTGCATAAAACCCTAGCCCTAAGTGTGTCTAAGACTAGGAAAATATGAAGTAAGACAAAACCCTATTCTAATGTGCTAGAATAAGATGTTTAAATGGATCTTGAATGAGGTTAGACTTCAACCCAAGAAACCCTACAACATTTCAAATGAGTATAAATGACATGCAAACCTTAAATATGAAGATAGAGAGAAAATGGAAGATGGAATCACATTGAAAACAAGTCTTTGGGTGTGATTTGATGGCTAGTTGCAACTCCTCAACCTAGATTTCTCCATGATTCTCCATAGGCATCCATGATCAACTCTTTGCAATGTTGGATCTTGAATAGGAAGTGAACTTGAAGACCTACAAAAAAACCCTATCTTGTTGTCCTAAAGCTTCAGCTTTGTTGTAGAAAGACTAATGAATCTTCTTGTGGAAGATATTCAACACTTGGCTTTTGATTTTGCTTGATAAAAATGACTAGGAGATGTGAAAAATGACCAAAAAACACATATTTATAGGAATCAATACCTAATTGCTTGTTATTTAGACCTAAGAGGCTGACATCCACTGAAAAATTGAATTAAGTCGATGAGATTCCCACTTAAAATTGAAAATTCCCCTAGAAGGGACTCATTCGCCACCCTTGGAAAATGGGTCCCACTAAAGAGGACTCATTCGCCCAAGGTGGCGAATGGGTCCCACATGTGGTTTTAAGAGGTTGGTTTTTGAGATATGAATGGTCTAAATATTATTTGTTGGTATTTATATGATTTTGAGTGAAATGGGCTTCTAGATAAAAAATAATGAACATTAGGGGCCTATAAATGCAGTTTTTGAGGGGTGATTGGTGCATGGGTGTCTAAAATAGGACCAAATTAGACCACATATTGTATTTTTTTCAAAGGAGTACAATTTTTGTGTCCACAGTTAGCCCCCACTTTAGCACCCATATGACTCTACATGCATATGTAAGCTAAAGGATGCTAAATGGTATATTTTATTGCTTAAGAGGATACTCATTCAAAAGATAGGAGAATGAAGCCCCTAGTGTAGTTATCTACAAAACCAAATCATTAGGAACCACATCCTACAACATGAATTCATTAGTCATCAAAAAATAATTTTATTTAGCTTCTAGAAATCAAATTTGAGTGTTGATGTATGCCCCCCCTTGATTTTGCTTACTTTATGGAGGTAGAATCAAGGTAGCAGTCTAGCCACATTCAAATAGGAACAATCATATTGTAGGGAATTTCCAAGTACCATGCCACATAACGATAAACAATTGATGATGTCAGGCGTGGAATCATGATTCCAACACATCAAAAGGTGTTGAAAATGGAGTTCCCTAGCACCTGTTACATTATTTTGAAGAAAAAGTACCTTATGAACTCGTACAATAGGAATAACCCTAATTTAATGCATAAGAGTAAAAAGAAGGAAAAGAGTTAAAAGAAGTGAAAGTAAAATATTTTGTCACTTACTATTTCATTTTATCTTCTTGTAGCGTGAGAGTGACAAGTGAGATGAATAGATGCCAAGTAGATGGGATTACGGTCCTTCATGACTGGATGTGCTTTGAGACCAAGTGGCATGTGGTGAGCTACATCATGAGGTGAGTCAATTTTGTGACCTTCACTTAGTGTTTTTACAGTGATTTAATGATTTTTAATGCATTTATAGGTTAATTTAGGATCTTGGAAAAAATGTTTGCAAAGTGTCCCCTTTCTTCACAAAGTGTCCCATTTGTTTGCAAAGTGTCCCTTTTGTTCACAAAGTGTCTTGTTTCTTCACGAAGTGTCCCATTTCTTTGCGAAGTGTCCCATTCCTTTACAAAGTGTCCCATTTCTTCATGAAGTGTCCCATTTCTTTGCGAAGTGTCCCAAAAGGGGTTTTAAAGTGTTTAGGGAATTTAGGAAAGCACACTAGAAGAACTTTAGTACACTTGCATGATGAATAATGTAAAAATTAAAGACATTAGATGAGTTTTTAAAGCATATTGTTGTAATTTTGATAGGTACTCGCTTGATCATGGAACCAACTAGGAGGAAGATAGTTGATATTTTTGAGAGACCTAGCCCTAGCATTGTTAGTAGAGGAGAAAAAGCACCTTCAGGTCATAGGCATCTATTGGGTGTACCTCATGCCTCCCACGAGGTACCACAATGCTATGTTGATGGCTCTCTGTGAGTGCTAGATGTGGATACATGCACATTTAACCTCCTGATAGGGGAGATGACAATTACCTTAGAGGATGTACACTATATTCTCCAAGTTCCTATTCGGGGAGGATGGGTGCACTTCTGAGGAGATTGGTCATTTCACGAGCAGAAGGCTGACATGCAGTACTGCCTTGATGGACTAGTTCATGATGAGTGTGTGAGGGTGCGAATTGAGCTATTGATGCTACTATATTCGTGATCCCCAGTGGTGAGATGGATCATGATGTACATGATGGCACTAGTACTCAATCGAGATGGATGAGCACACCTTGATGGAGGATTAGTTCACTTGATTCTCAGGATGGAAAAGTATAGGATGGTCTATGCTTGGGGATGTTGTATCCTAGCACATCTATATTATGATCTAGGTCAGTTTTTTTTCAAGAGATAGACAGTATGGTGCACTGCACTATTCTATAGGTTTGGTGCCTTGAGCATATTTCATGCACTAGGCTTGTCAGTTTCCCTTGTGCTACAACTATAGGGTATCCTTGAGCCTTCAACTATCCTCTACAACACTTATGGATGTATGGAGACTTGCATTTTTGGAGAGTGAGATTTGATTGGCAGGAGGAGGATGAGATCCTTTGGAGATCTTATCAGCTAACACTACAATGGCCAAATCCCATGAGACAATTGAGGAAGATGTTGGTTGGAATGACTATGTAGTACATCCTTTCTATTATGGTTGAGTCATGTGGTACTTTGGACAAGTTCAAACACCATTGAGGGCATGCCCCTTTATTAGGAGATCAGTGCGGTGTGCCTGGAGAGTAGGTGATACCATATGGCTCACTATAGAGCATGTTTCCTAGAGTGACTCTGATTTCTTAGATCATGATCAGCCTCCAATCTTCGATGCTAATGACATCAATAACACAAATGAGCATGAGGAGTGGCGATCAGTTACACAACCAACTCCTATATTTATGATGGATGTCCCTATAGGTGATGCAGGACTAGTGCCAAGTAAGGGAGATGAGGTAGAGGACATGGTTGCAGACATATTCACTAATATTATAGATAATGAGTATGATGAGGAGGAAAATCTTGACTATGATGGCTAGGATAGAGGAGATGTGGATGAGGATGAGAAGGAGGAGGAGGAGTATGAGGAGGAGGAGCCACCCCTGAGTGAGAGTGATGAGGCAACAACTAGGGATTGATACAAGTGAGGAGATCCCTCTCCCATTCGTATGATAAGATCATGAGTAGTAGCTGCAGTAGGCATTAGTACGCACAATCATGGAGAGGCTAGCACATCCTCCATGCCCCCTGCACAGAATGATGTTGATATTGTTTAGCCTACTAGAGATATAGGTGATGAGATTTGATTTTATGCATGTATATTAGTGTTTATGCTCCTTACATATATATATCATGATGATGTGTATTGATTGTGTGTTGTTTCTACCTTGCAGGAGTGATGACAGACTGGCGAGAGCTCTACTATTAGGAAGGTGCAGAGATAGTGCCTACATCCATCAATGAGGAGGAGATGGACCCAAATTACATGCCCCCACCGATAGTGGAGGAGGAACTAGAGTCACTTAGACCATTCAAGAGGCTACGAGTAGTGTATTAGAGTGTGAGGAGATTACTTCGCCAAGCTAAGACTATAGGACAATCAACCTAGACTCCAATAGAGATGGAGAGACTATGAGTAGAGGTGGCACGACTATAGGTTGAGAGGGAGTAGATAGAAAGGGAGCATCGGGTGGCCCTTAGATGGATACAGGGCTTAGAGTTTGCACTCAGGTTTGGTGGATCACGGTCATGATCAAATACGATCATCACTTGACCTCCTACTACCGGGTCACAAGGACTAGATCCCAAGGGATCTAGTTCCCACAAACCTTAGTGATATTGTATATTGTGATGCTATGTACATAAAAATTTGGATATATATATGAGAATTTAATTTTTTATGATTTGTTTTAATGTGTTGGAATGTTAAATGACAATGTGATTAATTAAATAACCTTGGTAAGATTACTTAATTAACGTCTTCATGATTTAACAAAGTTTATGTGATCTAAGTAAAATTTAATGCAGTTTCCTTTTAGATACAACATGATGATTAAGTATGTTATGCTAAATTAAATATATTTAATGATATAGCTTAACATAACACACAAGAGGAATTTGAATAGTATGAAACCAAAAGTAATTATAAAAAATGAATTAAATAATCATTTTAGTGTTCAAGACATATGGATGATTGATTTGTCAAGAATGAAGCAATGTGAAAGAATATAGGATATGACCCAATAGTTCTAACAACATTTATTTATTATTCATACTATTCAAAGGGATTAGACATAATATCGATGCAAATGCGCGGCATTGCTAGGTTATTTAAGGGGTGTGCCATCTAGTTCAATTAACATGTATGCACTAGACTCGAAAGTTTTGTCAACAATGTAGGGTCCTAACCAATTAGAACTGAATTTGTCACATTCATTTGGGTCGGCATTGACATTGAGCTGATTAGAAAATAGAACTAAGTCACCCTTTTGGAATGATCAAGGGATAACATTAAGGTTGTAATGATTATGTTTCCTTTTGTAATAAGCTTGAAGATGTTCAAGAGTGTTAATGCGTTTGTTCATCAAGCATCTCAAGCTGATGTAATCGTTGTTTTTGATAATGTGTATCATTAACAAGTCCTTGAAGAGCGATTCTTAGTGTAGGAATTTCTAACTCTAAGGGAATTATTGCTTCACTACCATAGACCAAATTATAAGGTGTGGTCCCTATGGAAGATTGAAGACTTGTACGATAAGCCCAAAGTGTATAAGGTAATTAATCGTATGTGCCAATCCCTATGATTTTTATTAACAATTTTCTTCAAAATTTGTTCAAGAACTTTATTAGTTGATTCATATTGACCATTAGATTGTGGGTAATAAGGTGTCAAAAAATGAAGTTGGATATTAGAGGTCTCCCAAAATTTCTTCACTTCATTATTCTTAAATGGTGTACCATTATTATAAACTAATGTGGAAGGGAGTCCATAGCAAGCAATAATGTGTTTTAGGATGAAACAACATATTACCTTAGCTATTGTAGATCGATGAGGAATAGCCTCTACCCATTTTGTGAAATAATCAGTGGCAATGATGATAAAGGTATGTCCAACAAAAGGAGGTGAAATTTTTCCTATAATTTCCAATCCCCAAATCGTAAAGGGCCATATCGGAAGTTGAGTTTGAATTTCACTAGCAGGAGCATTATGCAAATTGCTATGTTCTTGACATTTATGAAATTTTTGAACATAATCAAAGCAATCACATTCCATGTTGTGCCAATAATACCCAATATAGATAATTTTTTGAACTAATTTTTTCCCTCCAAAATGTCCACCACAAGCACCTTCATGAGCTTGGTGAAGTGCTAGAGGTATCTCAGATTTGTTTAAGCATCTAAGTAAAATACCATTGAATGATCTTCGATATAGCACATCAAAAAGGATGACATATTTAGATACAAGATTTCATAAATGAGTGAAAAGGTTTTTGGTTGTTGGCTTGGGAAAGGTACCATTTTTCAAATATTTGAATATGGTGTCATACCATTCACTCAAGTTTTCCTTAGTTGTTATTAAAGCATCTTCCATTTTTTTGTCGATCAAGGGTTTCATGATAGGGTGGATAGTGAATGCAAATTTTTTGGAAGGATCTTAAGGGGATATAAGAGAGCCAACACTTGCCATTGCATCCGCAAGTCGATTATCTTTTCATGGGATGTTATCAATTGTAAATGTCTAAAAGTTCTCTAACAAGTGCATGATAAGATCTTTGTACTTGGATAATTTTTCATGCTTGGCTTGATATGTCCCATTGATTTTTTTAATTACTAGTTGTGAGTCACCAAAGATCTTAATATATTTGACACCTATGATTCAAGCAGCTCGTAACCCAACAATTAACATCTCATAATCAGCCGTGTTATTTGTACATAGGAAATTTAATTGATATGACAAGGGAAGATGCTTTCCTATAGGCGGGATCAATATAACCCTAGCACTAGAGCCTATTCTACACTTAGAGCCATCAAAATATAATACCCATTTGTTAGTTTCTACTATCAACACAATCTCATAAGGAAAAGAGTCATTGCTAGGTAACACTCGAGGAGAAGGAGCATCTAGTAAGTGGTTGGTCAAGGATTGGAATTTTATTTCTTTTTGTGAAACAAACTTAAGGTTGAACTCAGTCAACAACATTACCCATTTAGCTAGACATCCTGATAATTTTGTTTTATTGAAAAGATGTTTGAGAGGATCAAATTTTTTCACAACCTATATTTTAGTGTTTAGTAAATAATGTCGTAACTTACTAGTAGCGAATATAAGATCCAAATATTTTTTTTTATTGGTGTGTAACACGTTTCATAATTAATTAAAGTTGAGCTAACATAATAAACAAGATGTTCTTTTCCACTATCATCTTGTTGAGCCAACAATGCTGCAAGAGCATGGGCTGATGTAGCTATGTAAAGGATGAATGGTTTGTTTGGAATAGCGGGTTGCAAAATGGGCAGAGTTGCAAGGTATTCCTTCAAATTATCAAAATCATACTTACAATCCTCATTCCAATCAAAATGTACATCCTTCTTAAGGAGGTATGTGAAAAGTAATGTTCAATCAGCTAAGGAGATGACAAAATCACAAATGGCTTGAATTCTTCCTTGTAATGTCCGCAATTGAGAAATGTTCCTAGGAGGTGGCATGTTTATGATAGCATCAATTTTCTTTGTGTCTACCTCAATGCCTCTGTGAGATATAATAAACCCTAAAAGTTTTCCACTATCTACTCCAAAGACACTTTTTTGGATTGAGTGTCATGTTGTATTTACGTATTCATTCAAAGATTTGTTGGACATTCAAATTATCTTGTCTTGTTAAAGATTTGGAAGGATGTCATCAACATAATCTTCCAAGATTTGATGTATGTAGTCATGGAATATCAATGCAATTACTCTTTGATAAGTTGTGTTTGCATTCTTTAATTCAAAAGGCATCATAACCCAACAAAACCTTCCCCAAACAGTTGTAAATGTTGTCTTGTATTGATATTGTGGGTTGATGAAGATTTGATTATAACCAGAAAATCCATCCATGAATGACAAAAAAGAATATCTAGAAATTGAAGCCATGATCATGTCAATATTAGGAAGGGGAAAATCATCCTTTAAGGATGCTTTATTCAAGTCACAAAATTTCATACATACCCTAATACGATTATCAATTTTAGAAACTGCAATAATGTTTGAAATCCAAGGAGAATAATCAATAGGGAAAATAAAACCTGCGTCGAGGAGCTTTTCAAGTTCTCCTTTAACATACGAGGCTATCTTAGGGTTCATTTTGTGTATCTTTTTTTTGAATAGGCTTAGAATTTTCAATAAGAACAATGTTATGTGTTACTATCTTTGGGTCTATTCCTGGCATATTTGAATATTTCCAAGCAAAATTTTTAGGAAAATCATGAAGAAAAGTTGTAGTATCCTCTTGTTCTTCATCATCAAGGCACTTCCCAATCTTAATAACTTTTTCTTTATCATCTATGTCCATTGGTATATTGATTGTATCTCCTAAAGGGAGTGCATTAGACTTTGGAAGTTCAGGATCATATGGTTCCATGCTAATGTTTGTCTTATGAATATCAACATCTTTTTGCTTGGTACTAATCATAGTGCAAGTAACTTTTCTCTTGGAAGAAGACGGCTTATCAAAAGCTCCTAACAGTTGTTTCCAGGCTTCATCACTTTCAATGTACTCCCAGGACAGTGGGGAATCCATATTGAGGAATTCAAGATGTTTTAGCGTAAGAGTGATTCTTGGTTTACATGTGATGGTGTTGATATTGAGGGATGGTTGTTGAGTTGCTTTTGTTGTCTTCGAAAAAGAATACCCCAAACTAGTCTTTGTCTCTTGTGTATTAGGTTTTGTAGGCACACAGACGCCTTGTTCATTTTTTCCACATTCTTTACAATTATATCCCAATTTTTTCACAAGCTCATAGCCTTGTCCATAAAGTCTTTCCATTTCCTTTAGATTGGATGGTTGTTGATAATCTATCTCATCAAAATTTGTTGTGTAGGTTGTAATTTCTTCCAAAGTAGATGAGGTAGATGTTGGGGAGGATTTTTTTGAATTTTGATTTGTCATAATCATTGGTTGTTCTTGTTTATCATCCTCCTTTTGTGTGATTATGTATTCATCCATAAGTGAAGGTGTGAATTCTAATGTACCCCAATCATCACCTAATAATTTAGAGACTGATTCTTCTTCTTGTTCATTGGTCTCAAGAGGTTCTATGTGAGATGTTGGAATTAAAGTGTTCAGAGGACTTGTTCCTTTTTAAGTTGTAAAAAACTTTCAGGCTCAGGGTCTATTGGAACTTGATAAAAAAATTGTTATAGACATATTTCATTATTCAGTGAAGGGTTGAAGGTACCGTATGCATCTCATGAATCCATGGCCTTCCCAAAAGAAGATTGTATGCAAGATCATAGGGAATGATATGAATATAACTTTGCAGGGTAACCACTCCGACTGTGATAGGTAAAGTGATTACACCGAGCGGTGTCTTTGTAGTATTGTTGAATCCTCTAATAGATAAGGAATCAGGTTTAATTTGTGATTCATCCACACGTAATCAATCTAGGAGCTTTACACTGCACACATTAAGGGGAGAGCCATTGTCAACAAGGGTTCTTTTGATGCCTATTGTATTATATTGAGAAATTATCATAAATGCCTAATTTTGTTTCCTTAATTCTAATGGAGGGAGCTCATGTTGATGAAAGGTAATTTCTACATTAACTATGTTCATTCCTTGTATAAGAGCTACCACATCAATTACGTTTGTACCAGGAGAAACCACTATTTTTTGCAATGCAGTTTGGACCATAGAATGATAGTTTGGTGAATTTTAAAGGAGGTCCCAAAGGGATATTTTTGTGGGAGTGAACTTAAGTTGCTCAACAAGGTCATACTCTCTTAATCTAGGAGCACTAGGTAGTATGGAATTGGGAAAAAGGTAAGGAGGTTGGGGTTGGTTGTGGTGGTTGTGGGTTATTTCTAGTGTAATGTGTATGGGAAACAACATCATGTTGAGGTGGGTAAAGGGTAAAATCGGGTTTAGGTGGAGGTTGAGGTTGATGTGAAGGTGGGTAAAGGGTAAATTCAGGTTTAGGAGGAGGTTGAGGTTGATGTGAAGGTGGGTAAAGGACAAGTTGGGTTTGAATTACATTGACATATTGTGTCTTAGGTTTCTCACAACAAACCTTAGTGGATGGATTTGGTGAGATGAAGTCCTCAAGGGCTTCATCTAACATATCAAAGTCATCACTACTAAAAGGTTTGGGAGATAAGTTATTGTTAATTGGTTTAGGTTTGTCATCACAAACTTTAGTGGATGAACTTAGTGAGAGGAATCCCTGTAGGGCTTCATCTAACCTATCCAATTCATCAATACTAAGAGGTTTGGATGATATATTTTGTCTAAAGTGAAGCATAGTTTTGATTGTTTTATTAGATTGGTTAACTTTTTTTTTTTGCATGTTTTGATGAATTGGATATAAATGAACTAGTAACTAATGCTGAAAATGAACATTGTAAAAATCTAATGCTATCCATAAGTGTCATTAAAGTAAATGATACTAATGCTAATGATTTGAATGTAACAAAAAATAACTGAATGGAAATAGAAAAGTAACTGAAGCAAACATAAGGTGAAAAACTAGAAACTGGATTATGAAAATAGTGATGCAAAATGTGTACTAGGATTGATTCACCCAAGATGGCGAATGAGTCCTAGGATGGAGGGAAATTTTGAAAAAAAATCTATTTTAAAAAAAAAAATTCTATGTTTACAAGTCTGTACAATGCTAATCTATAGTGCAAATACAAAATTTCAATAGTTTGAATGATTGTAAATGCAATAATGAAATCTATATGATCTTTTCACTAATACAATGTTTGAAAACCCTAGAATGCAAAAAAATGCAACACTTAATGCAATGTTGATGCAAACTAGCCCTAGGATGTGAATGCACCTAAAATCAGGAGTAAAAATGTTCTAAAGATGGGTTCACCAAAATGTAAACAAAGATTTTGGCTCCTAAATGTCTTTCTAGCCCTTCTAGGGTTTTTCACCTAAAAGGGGAAAGAATGGTCCAAAATGCAATGTAAACATTCAAAGATTAATGTGATATGGATGCAATATGCCTAAATGAGATTATCTACATGAAATTTTTTGATATAATAGATCATTAATTGAATGTAAACTAAAAAATGCAAAGTGTTTGAAAACACAATTTTGTATGCAAAAGACCTAGAAAGATGAATAGAAATGCAAATAGAACAAAATAGAAAGTTGTAAAATTGGATGTGTGCACCTATAAACCTATTGAAGATTGGAAATGACTTTCAAAAACTAGAAATGTTGACTTTTTGATTGACTGGGACTCATTCGCCAACCTAGGCGAATTAGTTCCAGACTGGGGTTTTTGCTCAAAAGTCTATTTTTTCCAAAAGGGTACTAAGATCTACACTCTACTATGATAGAAACCTCTAGTGGGACTCATTCGCCATCCATGGTGAATTAGTCCTTTTTTTGTTTTTCAAAAATTAAAGTTTCAGATCTGCACTTTGTCACTTGCACTACACTTCCAAAATGAATCCCAAATCTGAATCTTTGAAAACACCTACAAGATAGAATATAATTTTTTTTCTAATGGAGGGTTTTCCTTGGTCAAACCCCGAATTTTGTAATTAAACCTTGAATGGATAAAATCTGCATAAAACCCTAGCCTTAAGTGTATCTAAGACTAGGAAAATCTAAAGTAAGACAAAACCCTATTCTAATGTGCTAGAATAGGATGTTTAAATGGAGCTTGAATGATGTAAGACTTCAACCCAAGAAACCCTACAACATTTCAAATGAGTATAAGTGGCATGCAAACCTTAAATCTGAAGATAATGAGAAAATGGAAAATGGAATCACTTTGAAAACAAGTCTTTGGGTGTGATTTGATGGCTAGTTGCATCTCCTCAACCTTCTCCATGATTCTCCATAGGCATCCATGATCAACTCTTTGCAATGTTGGATCTTGAATAGGAAGTGAGCTTGAAGACCTGCAAAAAAACCCTATCTTGATGTCATAAAGCTTCAACTTTGTTGTAGAAAGACTAATGAATCTTCTTGTGGAAGATATTCAACACTTGGCTTTTGATTTTTCTTGATTAAAATGACTAGGAGATGTGAAAAATGACCTAAAAACACATATTTATAGGCATCAATACCTAATTGCTCGTTATTTAAAACTAAGAGCCTGACATCCACTAAAAAAATGAATTAAGTTAGTGAGATTCCTGCTTAAAATCAAAAATTCCCCCAAAAGGGACTCATTCACCACCCTTGGTAGATGGGTCCCACTAGAGGGACTCATTCGCCCAAGGTGGAAAATGGGTCCCACCTGAGGTTTTAAGAGGTGGGTTTTGACATATGAATGATTTAAACATTATTTGTTAGGATTTATATGATTTTTGAGTGAAATGGGCCTCTAGATAAAAAATAATGAACATTAGGGTCCTATAAATGCAATTTTTGAGGGGTGATTGGTGCAAGGGTGTCTAAAATAGGACCAAATTAGGCCACAAATTGTACTTTCTGCAAAGGAGTACAATTTTCGTGTCCATAGGTGTAATTCAAATTTCTCTTATAATGAACATCTATAGAAAATGGGTTTCAAAGGTAGCACCAAGGTAATTCACTCCTTTTCCAATAGTTGGAAATTTGCATTATATTTGAATCGACCAGTATCAAATATGCAACACATAGTATACATCGACTTAGTCTTGGCATGAGTTGAGTAATTTCATTTATCGGTTTGACCACTTCAATGACTTGTTTACAACTTAATATGCCTTTTACAACTGTTTATACTAGCACAAAGACATAGTCATAAGAAGTTTACTAAGTCAAAGATGATACCACAAAAGGCGTCAACTAAAACTATTCCTTTTCTCAACTTAATGTTGTGAGTTAATTTTCTGAATACTTGTTCTAAATACGTGGGAAACATTGAGTAATATTCAGCCTCTAAGCATTACTCTTCCTCAATGTGCTTTAACCTATACATAGCAATAAACTCTCTTGGCAATTAAGAAGCTCTTTACTTAATCTCATGCACTTGTCAAAGACTTAATTTAGAGCAAAGCAATGTATAAGTGTTGCAAGCTAGGTTTAAGGAGAGTATTTTCATGTATTCAAGTGCACTACCCTGGCAACATTATAATTTTTCTTATCTCATAGCATGTTCTAAAGTATATAAAGAATGGATTTCATAAGCCTCTACAATCTTACACTTATATATGCACTATATTACACAATGGAAATCACTATATATAAGAACATATATAAATAGTTATTTAATACCATACATAAATAGATATATATACATTCATATATATATATATACTAATATAAGTATGTATATTTATCCTATGTCAACAAGTTTGTATATATTCGATATAAAAAAGAAAATGATCACATTGACGTTCACATATACACTTATACATATATGTATATGTAACGTATTCTAATGCATACATTCAAGATATATCATATATCAATACATATATATATATATTTATATGTGTGTATTACTTAATACATGCATATACACTTATATATATACCAATAATTTGATGTATACATTCTTGCAATGTAGCTATGTGTATGTACTCACAAGGAAGAATTTGTTCAATAATAACAATATATTATTATATACATACATATATTTATATATATATATAAATAAACACTCCTCTATATAAGCATTAATGCTAATGCATGTATATGTATCTATATACAAGCATATTATATAGCAACATGATTGTCAAGTGGTCCTTTCTATATCTGAATGATTATGACCTCATGACTATATTCACACAAGCATCAAAACAAACATTTATATACATATATGAATATCTATACATATGTCATCATACTTATATGGAAATCCTATTATATCCATCATACACATATGCTAACATATGCATATATTTGCATAAACACATATATCCCAAATACTCATTCAGCCATACAATCAAGCACAGTAAGATAAAGAATGACTCCTAAGTTACAAATAGATAAACATCACCCAATCATACATTCAATAGTAATCAAGACTGACTAATGCAGACACATCAAACGAAGGATGAATTACCAATTCCCAACTCAATGAATAGACTCAACCTTTCTATTGTGAGTGTGTGTATAAGCTTAGATAGGCTACGTTATTGGTTATTTGACCAATCACTTCTCCTAAGTGATACTTCCCCTTCACCTAGAGGAATGAACTTATCGCTACAACCAACTCAATACACTTGCAATGGTATTTAGACATTCACAATAAATCCATATGCATCATAACTTAAGCATATTCATAAAGCAATAAATATAAACATATTTACTCTTAAAAGCTATATTAAGCATTTATCAATACTTTCACATAATACCTATTTCAATATTCCACTCTTTTAGCACAAATATCAAACTCATGATTTCATTTACTAACCCATTTACCCATGAAGGTAAAAGTAAATCAGTAATAACAAAACGAGGTGTAACACAAAGCATTTGAAGGTAATTGTGCACATAATGAAGGGTTTTCCAACTTTATTTTTTTAAGCATTCAATACAAAATTAGGTCAATTCCAAAGGGTTATAAAGTGATTTTACTTAGAAAATTCATTCACAATGTGAATTGAGAAGGAGAAGAGCAATGAAGAAAATATTTGGAGTGATCAAGGTGATTTGTGATTTGGTGCATTCAAACCTTGATAAAAAAAGTGAAAGAAAAGGTATTTACAATCTTTGCTTATTGTAGTTTCACATAGAACTTTTTTGAAAGAAATTTGAATTCATTTTGAAGTGGCTACATTGAGGCTTATTGAAGTTATTGATTGGCCATGACCCAAGTTTAAGAAACATCCTATTAAATCCATGGAGCTTGACCCCTTAGGTGCATTCTCTAAGGTTCCATAAGGTGTGTTGCATATGGAAGACATAAGGATTTGCATTCATTGAAAATTGGAAGAACATAATCATTTTGAGCTAGGAGAGGTATCAGTGAATGGACTTACTAGAGATAAATTTTCCCCAAAACTAGAATATCAAAACCTAGTTATGAAGAAACTTGATGCGTGGGAAGTATTTCCGAGTTTTTTCTTTGATGATAAATGGGTTAGAATTGCATTGAGTAGAATTCATGATAGATTTTTCTGTACTGACATGCCTGGGTTAATCACAAAGGATGTGATTAGAGAGGTTACAAGTTTTTGCTCCACCAAACTCGTTCCATTACTCAAGTCAGTGAAAAATGAAGTGGTCATAGAATTAACCAGTGCTACATATGACAAGAGGGCCTTGACAGTGTCTAACATAAGAAATCCAATTGTGAAATATGCTACCATGATGATAGGTTATAAGCTTTACTTCACAAACAAAGTTAACTCTATATCTACCACCCCAATAAACACTACCCATAAAATGGTGGAAAATGGAATTGACTATGATATTTGTGAGTTTTTGTGACAACAACTAATGGAAATTTTGGAGAAGACCAATGAAAAGAAATATCTATTTAAGTATGGTACCTTGGTTGTTTGTCTACTTTTCTATTTTTTTAGAGAACTTCCTAGTACTAAAAGTGTAACATGGTTGAAAGGAATACCTATTTCACATCATATTAGAGATTTTTTGAGAGGTATTGGTATGCAAAAGCACAAGATGAAGCTCTTGAATCTTTATTTGCAATATTTTAGAAGAGGATACATGAAAAAGAAAGAATCCCTAAGAAAATGGTGGAAAAATACAAGGATGAAATCATATTCATGATATCCACAAATGAATGCATCATTCAAGTAGTTGAACCAAGGATAGTGTGGATGCAAGCAATGGGATATAAGATTACTAAACAAGAGATTATTGTATCAACTGATTTTATACTTAGCAAGCCTAAGGACACCATAGAAGGAAGATATGAAACCTATGAAAAAAAAGGGAGGTACATATGGAGCAAAAGAAACTAATAATAAAGAATAAGGTTGAAAATATGGTTGCACAATTTGTGGAGGGCATGGGCTTCACAAAGGAGCAAGTGGATCAAACAAGAGTAAGGGCTAGAGCTCCAAGAAGCTCATTAGGTACTAAAAGATATGGTAGAACAACAACCACTCCTCCTACTATTTAGAATTCCTCTAGGACAAGTTCCTCTATAGGAAAGAGAAAATCAACTATAAGTCCTCTGATAAAGGAGAAGTCCCCTCCAGTTATGTAGAGTACAAGGCCTGAAAATAAGAAATCTACTATAGTAACACCACTTGTAGGCCCTACCAAGAAGAGAATAAAATAGAAAGCAGTAAGAGAAAAGAACATAAGTATAAATGTTGAAGAAGGACCTCAATTGGTCTAGAAGAGAAAATATCTAGCTTCAAAGATTGAAGCAAGCTCCAAGAAACAAAGAGTGGATGTTGTGACACCAATGAAGAAGAAGAAATTGAGAAATAAAAGAAGGCACTTGTCATCCACATGAGAGGAAAGAAGGGAGAAGCAACCAAGAAAGTGTCTCCAAAGAAGAAGAAAGTAGAAACAAGGTAGAAGAAGACTTTGGATGAAAGGAAAATGCAAAAGGAAACACCTTCGGTAAGTACACACTCCCATGAAGTTAGAAGCACTGTTCAATAATTTTTTTCAAAATGAGATGTTAGTAGAAACTGCAGCCCTGTACAATGAAGCAGATGAGGTGGATAAGGCCACCATTTTAGAAGCTATCATTAATTATAATATTGTTTTAGAAGTTGACATGTAAAACATTAGAAACCAAATTCCTATGGAGTTGTGAAATATCTTGGTGAAGAGAAGGAAAGAAGCAATAGAAGAGGAAAAAATTAAAGAATATGCATTGAAGAAGATTGGTTCTCCTCTCTCAAAGGAAAATAAATCTGCATTGGATAAGTTTTATAGCACAAAATTCATGACAAAGAAAAGGGTGACTACCCTTATGGGAAGAGACAAAAGTGAGGTTGAAAGTCTCTAGAAGGAGACAATTGACAATATTGTGGACATAACATAGAAGGATGGAATGACTCATGAATACATAGAAAATTCTACTTTGGATGTCAATATAGGAGATGAAGCATATGACATTGACGCTCAACATGAGCATGTAACAGATGAAGGACATGCTCAAGATAATGTTCTTTTGGAAGTGGAAGAAGTGACAAAGGAAGATGAAGAGGCAGAGAATAATTTTCAAAAAGAGACCACCACAGGTGAGAATACAACAAAGGAGGATACCTCTCCACCTCTAGTACCTAAAGAAAATGTTGATACATAAGGAAAGCTAGAGATAGCTCCTCTGGATACCACAAACCATTTTGTTGGTGAATAAAATGTAAAGAAGGATGAAGGAAAGGAGAGTGATGACCAAGAAAATAATGAGAAGGATGATGAGGAAAAGAATGAGGATGCATTAGTGGATGCAAAGAAAGAAGCAAAAACACTAGTGATCTCATCAAAGAATGGGGAAAATAAGCTAAAGAAAAATACTATAGAGAATACAAAGGCTTCTAGTGAATCCTCTGGCTCCTTTGGATATTCCTTGAAGAAATTACTAAGAATGCATCTCAATTTCCAGCCTGTTGTGTTAGCACATCTGCTACAATAACCTATATAATTGGGGAATGTGAACCTTGACAACATTTCCAACTCTACAAGCTTCAGTTGTGAAATGTATTCCATGCATCTTCTCGAAATGAGATTATAGAGACCCATGAAAAGAGTGAGAGCTAATGGATGAAGTTGTAAAGGCTATTCAAGAGGTCGTACTTGTTGCAAACATTGACACTTCACTTTCTGGTATGGAGAATTTGAAGTTATTAATTGATTCTTTTAAAGAATATGATATTGGTCTTAAGATACAAGTTGAAAAAGAGATTGAAAAGAAGATAAATGACAAGAAGATGTTGGAGATTATTGAGAAGTGTTCCCTTGTACACAAAAAGGTTTTAATAAAACCTCAAGGGCACACAAGATTATGTAGGTGAGTCAAAGGCTCTATTCCAATATTGTACGAAGTGGTATGTACCTACATAGATCATCAAGAGTAAAATGGACTCCATTGAGTCCCAAATTAACAATGCTTCCAATGCCTATGATTTGGCACATGACATGATTGGAAACAAAAGAACTATAATAGAAAATTTGAATGAGATATTCTTCCAATTGTAGGACCAAAAGAAAAAAATTTATACCTATTTCAAGTACCCTTTTGAGTGCTAACAAGGATACATAGATCAATCTAGTACCTATCACTCTAGAAGAAGGAGAAGAAATTCTAATGGAGTTAGAGACATAATGTAGGATGTTTGGGACAACAAAGAAGATTTGGGAAGAAGGTAAGTAGGCCTAAAAGATACATGTGTAAAAGCTTCAAGATTCAACCTCCTCTGACTGACAATATTCCTTATTCTTTATGCATTTCCATTTTCCATTTTCATATTCTTTGTACATATTCCAATTATGTAGGGTAGTTTATAGTACAAGTTTTTGGTTTTACTTTGGTACATAAATTAGGGGGAGTCAATTGAACTTTTCAAAGTGTACATATGCATATATTTCTCTATGTGTTAGAAAAATTGTTGTATGCACCCTTTTCCCTTGATTTCAAAGGGGGAGAATATTTTGGAGATGTTTAGGAATGTTTTCATCAATGACAAAGGGAGAGATTGTTGGAATAATGAAGAGTTTTTCATTGATGATGTTGTTGCCAACATGAACATGTGGGATAAGAACAAGCTACATATAGTGATGCATTATAGTGTTATCATTGATGTCAACATTATATCTTGCTTTGGAGATCATGGTGTAGATCATTTTGGTTAGATCTAACATGTTTTAGGATTTTGGTATAAGAATTTTTTTTCAAGGTTTGATCTGATAAAGAAAATTGTGATGAAAAATGACTAAGTCTAAATACTAGTGTTTCTATATACAAAGAATAGGATTTTTAGGTCCGCATCGGTCCATTGTTTAGTGATTTTTTCTATGGTTCTAGTATAATATTTTTGGTTGATAGAAGCATATAATTCTATAATTTCATCTTGTGTTGGCTTTTTGTATGAAAATTATGAGTAACAAAAGTTCGGCTTGTCAGTTATAGGTGTTTTCAATTCTATACATATGAGTTGAAGAGTTCGAACTTCTCCGCAGATTGGATTTTGACTTTACGGATTTGAGGAGATCTTGAGAGATGTCAATAGAGTGTGTATTCTAGATGGCATAGTTTTTTGAAGTTCACATGTTGAAAAATTCATCCATGATGATTGGATATAAAATTTTCTTCACAAATAGTGAAAATTATGTTTTTGCTACTGTAATTCATAGTGCATTTGAAATGGTGAAGAAAGGTGTAGATTTTGACCTATATGAGTTGTTAAGGCAACAAATATTGGAGAACCTACAAAAAACTAAGGATTACCAGTACCCTTTTTGATATGGTACCTTGATCATATGTCTATTAGTTTACTTTCTTAGAGAGTTACCTAGTGTAAGGAATGTATTGTGGTTAGACAATGTGCTAGTGGCTAGACAAATTAGATATCATATGTTGAGATATCCATATTCAACATCTAAATCATTCCAATACCATATGTAGGAAAGATAAAGGATACCTAAGAGTGTAGTTGAGAAGTATAAGAATGATATTATCTTCATGGTAAACAAGTAGTGTTGTATGATGGAAGTTGTTCAACCAAGGATAGTAAAGATTCCTGAAATAGGATATGAGGTAGAAGAGAGTGTGATTGTTAGACTTGTTGATCACATGTTGAGAATTACAAGAGATCCTAAAGAAGATAGATATGGGACATATGAGGAGAAATCTAGTTCTATGCATATCAATCATAAAAAAAGGAGATAAAGAGAAATATAGAGAAAATGAAGGCTCAAATTGTGGAAATGATGGGCTTACCAAAAAGCCTTGTGGAAGAATCCAAAAGCACATCTAGCACTCTAGTTAGTACCCCAAGCACAAGAATTTTTTCTAGGACCTCTACCCCCTCTCTGGTTGTTGCTAAGTCCTTTGAGACTCAACTTGTTATTGCAAGTAAGAGGAAAGAGTCTTTCAGTGCCCCTACAAAACAACAAAGTTCTTTGTAGAAGAGAATAAAAGAGAAGGCAAGAAGAGAGAAATGCATGAGTGTAAATGTAGGTGATCAAGAAGAAGAAGAACAAGAAGAAGGACTATAATTGCTCCGGAAGAGAAAACCTAGTTTCTTTGAAGTAGAGACAAGTGTAAAGAAAACAAAAAATGATATTGTGGATACTAACAGTGAGGCAAAAGTGGAGGAGAAACAAGCTTTCATGATTCATATGAGGGAGAAAAAATTCAAAAAAGAAGGAAAATACCATAAAGGAAAGGAAAGAAGACTCCTTCGGTCCAGAAACAAAGTCTTATGAAGCTTGCAGCTAATACAAAGAAGGTAGCAAGATTAAATTCAGTACCTAGTACTCCAAATGAAGGTGAAGAATTCCTCATGCAATTTGAGACTCAATGTCACATGCCTGGCTTTGTCAAGAAGGATTAGGAAGATGGAAAAAATGATTGGGAGGAACACCTTTCAAAATTGAAGGTGTCATACAAAAGCAATTTTCCTTCTTCTAGTTGATTGTGTATGTTTATATTCTATTTATGTAATTTTAGATTTTATTGTATATATGTGAAAGATAGTGGATAGTATAGCAATGCAAGTTTTTATCATTTTTGATGGATAACATTGTTAGGGGGAGTTAATCTCATGTATACATATATATCAGTTAGGGGGAGTAAGTATGTATGCTTGAATAGTGCGCCCTTTGCCATTGATGTCAAAGGGGGAAAGTGTAGACAATGATTTTGGTAGGCCAAATGCTCTCTTGCACTTCTAAGGTTTTTTACCTGAAAGGAGAGAGATGTGGGACAAAATGCTAATGTCTACACTCAAGATTAATGTAAAAGGGATGCAATGTATTTAAATGTAATTTCTAAATGGAATAAGTTGAAAGAAAGATGACTTATTGATGTTAAATCTAAGAAATGTGAAGTGTTGGAAAACATAGTGTTGTATTCAATCATGTTATAAATGACCTAGAAATGCAAACAAAACTAGATAGAAATCTATGAAATAGAATGTGTGCACCCAAAAAATGATGAAAAGAAGAATGGAGATTGTAGAGACCTTTGGAATTCTAAAACATCTAACTTTGAGCCAACTGGGACACTTATGCCAAGCTGGGCGACTTAGTCCCAGATTGGGGAAACTGCTTTGGAGCCCATTTCATCCAAATGGGTATCCAAATCTAAAAAAAAATCTGAAAAAAAAGTTTAGTGGGACTAAATGTTCACTTCTGAATTTCTAAAAATTTGGAAGTGGAAATAGATGCCCTAGGTTTGCACTCTAGTTTCCCACAAGTGTCCGCTGCTAAAACTCTGATTTTCAGGCCTAAAAGTGAATTTTTATCGATACTTTTATTTGTTCAACAAGGATATGTCTTCAATGAATCTTCAACCTAATCTTCAATGATCTTCAAACCCTTAAAGTTCTTAAATCTAAGAGCACACAAGACAAGAAGGAGAAATGTTGAATGTTAGGGCATGGGGGTTTTCCTTGGTCAAACCCCTGTTTTAGGTAATTAAACAAAAATGAAGAAATGAGATAATGAAGCATGAAATAATGGAGTTAGTGCCTTTCCATGGTGATAGATTTGAATTTCTGCAGCAATAGTTGAAGAATCTTTCCTTGAATGTCTTAAGAAGTTATCTTGATGTCTTCCAATGATAAAACCCTAGCTTGCTTGACTTGAGAACATGCTGAGTGATGAATGATAAAGAGTTATGAATTAAGATTAATTAGGAGATTGAAAATGAAGTTAAAAAATCCTTATTTATACATGATTATTCCTTAATTCCCAAAAATAGCTCATCATAGGCTGACCTTAGGTCTTAAAGAATAAAAACTCGAAAGAAATTTGAATTTTTTTAAATTTTTGTGCACATGGGACTAAGTCGTCCAAGGTGGTGACTTAGTCCACTTGGAAAATTTTGAGTGGATGTCAGAGATTAAGATGTATTAAATGTTGTTTATCAGGTTCTTCTCCAACAAGACACTTAATTAAGGCCTATAAGTGCATAAAGGGGCCATTTAAAGCATAAGAAAGGTGTGAATATTGATGACAAGCCTAGGAAAGAGTGAAAGTTTTTTACAACACTTTACAACACTTTGAAATAGGTCTTGGTAAGGTTATTTGGGTGAATTATAACATTAGGGTCCTAGAAAAGTGTGAAGATGTCTTACAACACCTTACAACACTCTTGCAAGACATCAATAAATGTATTTTATTCAATTTGTAGGGCCCAAGACCTAGTTTTGATGTGTAGACACCTCACAACACCAAATCAAGGCCTCATTAAGTCCAATTTTTTCATCAATTATTCCCATATCAAGCAAAGTATACACTTTTTGGCAACACATTAAGCCCCCACTTTAGTGAGAGAATGAACTAGCTTCAAACTCTCGCTAAAGTAGCCATTCAAGAGGAGTCCAATCACGTACCAATGTGGATGAAAAAGAATGAAAAATATCAAAGGAGGTTGCTCAAGCCCCCAGGATCCAAGATCCTATGTCTAAACAACGTGAGTGAAAAAGGACATATAGAAGGTGTATAATATGCAACAAGACAAGATACATGATCATACATTGGCAAGAACTAGAAGGAAATTAAAAGAGGGTGGATCAAGCTTCGACCATTTTTCCAACACTTTTTGGATTAGATCTAGGCTTGTTTGTTTGAAAATGTGTATTCACTCTAGGCTGACATAACTTCTTGGTTGTTCATCAGGTGAGAAAGCCCAAGTATACTCAGTCTAGGGCCATGAAATTTCTGGTTGTTCATGGAGTGAGAAATCTCAAAAGGTGGCTATGGGGAAAGTGGTGCCTCGGAATGGGCTTCCCGCTCAACCATACTAAAGTTATACCTCCTAATAACTTTAATAAGGCACCACAAAATTGATCTTTGAGCTCTACGAGGTAAGAAAAACTTTGTATGCTTGACACTCATAGACATTGTTAATGCAAGATAGTATAAGGAATGTTCAAAGGGATTGTGCTTAATTTGTACAATGTCTCATCTTAGGGAACATCATGCTCAATGTCTCCAAGAGAGGATAAGTGCAAATGGTCTCATATTGTTTCCAAGAGAGGAAAAGTGCAAGGTCTCATTCTGGGGAACATTGTGCCAAATGTGTCCAACAGAGGAAATCACAATAAAAAATAAAATCACACAATGAAATGTGAGTGGTGATGTATGCCCCCACTTTAAAGTGGTTACAAATACCAGTACTATGAGAAATTTCTTTAAAGTAGAAGAAGAGGACATGAGAGCTTACTCAAAAAGCCCTATGCCAAGTCATATTTTTTTGATAAGCTACATCATGAAAAAGAGAAGTATGTCATATTCAAGCTAACTTAAGGCATGTCATCCACATCCCAAGCTTTCTCTTATGTATTCATGAAAGGTTAATGACTAACCAAAGGAGGCAACCACAAGTGAAATATGAGGACAAGGCTTGCTAAACCCCATGCCCCCACTAAGTGTAGGAAAAAGGTGAGCCGAAATGATTAATGAAATGTAGGCGAGAGTGAAAAAAATATCAATTAGAGGAATGAGGTGCCCCCATAAAGGGAAGCAAACCAAACTCCTAAAAATGTTGGATTTTATGACTTAATGCTTTACATTCATTAGTGGAGTGACCATGAACTCTATGATAGGTGTAGAATGAAGTCTTGTAAGTGCATTTCTTTCGAGTTCTAGGAGGGTGGGTGATCAAGTGATCTTGGAGGAGTCTTGACAAGATACCCTCTTGATCAATGGTAGAAGGTGGTCTTGTGGCTTGTGTCAAAGATACATCTTACTTAGTAGTAGATGTCATACTTACACAAGTTTCTCTAGATTGCAAGATTTTTTTCTCACTCTTACAAGAGGAGGGAAAATATAGCGAATGTAAATCATTGGTGTCTTGCAAGATAAAATTGACATTAAGCAAAGGTGTAGTTGTTTGTTTCATGTTTGGATGATGTTCAAGACCACTATTGTCGAGGTGTTCAATTAAGAATAATGTAGGAGTATGTGTTGTGAGATTGTTGATGGTGAGTTAAGGTTTGGAAATCTCTATTGAAGGACAATAGCCAAGACCATGAGTTGTTTTTTGGGTGATAGGCTTGATAGGGTTGTGGATACCTTGCTCATTAGAACCATATCCTTTTCCACTATATCCAAGTTGTTTCATAATCTCATAACCTTTTCCATAAAGATTTTTCATTGATTTGGAATTGGGTGGTTGTTCATTATTATGTTTGTCAAAGGTTGTTGTGTAGTTTGCTTATTTTTCTAAAGTGGTTGAGTTGGATGCTTTCGAAGGGTCATCCACATTTTTTGTTTTCCCTATTTGAATTTTTGTGTATGATCTTATACTTTCCCATGAAGTCGTGTTCAAAATCCAAGGAACCCCAATCATCATATTATAGCTTTGTGGCTTGTTTACTATGTTGTTGTTTGTAGTTTTGTTGTGTAGGTTTCACTTGTGTGGTTGGTGTTAATGTGTTCAAGGGGTTCTCTTTGTTTTTCTCAAGTTGCAAGACACTATAAGGATCATGATCAACATCTATTGTGCACACTTTGTCGTTGTAGATGTATTTCATTTTTTGATGAAGAGTGGAAGGCACACCATTCATAGCATGAATCCACGACCTACCTAGAAGAAGGTTATATGAAAGATCATGAGGAATAATCTAGATTGGTGTGTTCAACGTGACTTCTCCAACTATAATAGGTAAAGTGATCACACCAAGTGGTGTCTTTTCAACATTGTCAAAGCCCTTAATAGATAAATATTTGGGTTGAATTTTTTATTTATCCACATGAAGCCTATCCAAAAGGTTTAAAATACATGCATTAAGGGCTAAACCATTGAAAATAAGGGTTCACTTTATCCCTATCCAATTGTATTGAGCAATGATCATGAAAGCTTTGTTTTGTTTTTTCACTTCCAAAGGGAGGAGTTCACTTTGGTGGAAAACAATGTCAACATTTATTCCTTGGATCATGGTTGCTATGTTAGTTGGTTGTGCACTAGAAGGGACAAGAACTTGTTATAAGGCTATTTGGATCATGTTGTGATAGTGAGGGGAGGATTGAATAAGATCCCATAATGATATCTTAACAAGAGTATTCTTTAGTTGTTCGACAAGATTGTACTCCTTCCCAGTAGGAAGACCTAGTAAGAAAGGTCTAGAGGGGATAGGATTAGGCAAAGGTAAGGGTGTTGGGGTTGGTTGTAGTGGTTGCAGGTTTTTTTGAGTGTTATATGTATGAGCAATGGTATTATAACTTGATTTTTGTGACACATTAGTTTGAGGTGGGTAGAGGGTGAATTCAAGTTTGTGTGGAGTTTGTTTGTGTGAAAGGGGATAAAGGATGAGTTGAGGTTGAATAATATTAACACTGCTTGGAAAATGAGTCTAACATAGGATCTTCATCTCTTTTCAAGGGCATAATATTATTATCAATGTTATCTTTTCCTTGTATGATGGTATTCTCCCGAGAAGGAAAGTGTTTAGGAGAACAAAAAACCTCATGTTCTTTACAATTAAGGCTTGGTTCATCCAAACTAACTTCATCACAACTAAGGGAATTATTAATGGTTGAATGTGTTTGATGATTGATAGTGGGGAGAGGAGAAGAAGAATCTATGTGATTGTCAGTTGTTTCTAAGGTCTCATTATCTTGTACCATATTATCTACCTGACTAGGAGAGCTTGTAATATGTTCATCCAAGTTTGAAAGTTGTAAAATAGCTTCATCACAAGTGGGGGAGGCATAAAGAGAAGGACCACTATTGTTGTCAAATAGGTTGTCCCAAATGGTAGGAGCATTAGGGAATGGAGGATCAAGGGTTTTATGATTCGTAATAGGGATGTATTCTAACACCAACCTATCCTCTTTACATAGAGGAGAGATATTAGGAGATGGACAAGTTTGATTGTCATGATCACAGAGACTTGGTAAGGTGATGTTTAAGAATGTTTCTATGATCTCATGTTCTTGCTATCTAACATCTTCCAAAGGGGAATGAGGAGATGGACAATCAAGACCCTCAAGACTTGTAACTTCCTTCACCAAGATCCTTCATCACTAATAGGAGAGGTATCGAGGGAAGAACAAGTAGGATTGTGATGATTGTCTACACTACCATTCTCACCAATGGGAAATGTAAAATTAATGATTTTACCAAGGGTTTGATCATGTTTCTTAAAGTCCTCATTGTTGTAATCAAAAGTGAACTCATAAGAGGGAATGTTGTACTTATACAATCCATTATTAATGAAATCAAAGCCACATCTTTTGAAAGAAAACATGTTATTATGGAAAAGTGCAATGCAATGACTTAAAATGAAATGTTTAAATGCAATTATCAGATGTGAAATAAGGTAATTTTTTTATTACATTATGCATCAACCTAAAAGATGAAATGTGGGAAATGCAAATTTGAAATTAAAATATGCATGAAATGAGCTAATTTAGGCTAGATCTAATGAAATGCATGTTACACAAACTCAACCAATTGACAAAAATAGATAATGGCACCAAACAGAAGCTTAAAATTAGGATTTTCAACTCTATAAAAGGTTGTTTTAGGGGTCAATAGGGACTAATTCGCCCAAGGTAGTGACTTACTCCTAGTAGGGATTTTTTTTAGATTTTTCAATTTTTTTTATGGGTTTTGACAGTCTCTATACTGTATAATGCACTCCTAAGATGCAAATGCAAAATTTTAGAGATTTTCAATGATTTAAGAAGCAAAAATGCTCATAATTGAAATGATTTCAAAAATGACTACCCTAAATTGATGTTTTTGACCTGAATGCATAAAAAAAATGTTCCCAAAAGTTTCCAGACTTATAGTATATGATTCTAGGAGGCTTAGGAAGCACAAAACTGAGGTATCTGATGTTGTATCAGACACTGAAAAGTCTAGGCTGGGACTAAGTCACCCAGACTGGTGAATTAGTCCTAGCTAGGGTTTTTTACAAAATTTTGAGGATTTTTTAATGTATTATGATGTTTTAGATGTGGTATGATGCAGACCTAAGATGAAAATGCAAATTTAAAAAAAAATTAAATGATTTTAGATGTAAAAAATGCAACCTAAATGCACTTTTTTATGAAGGAAAAATTTGAAACCTAGCATGCAAATTAATAAATGCAAACCCTAATGCAAGGGAAATGCAAGCTAGATCTATGATGAAGGACTCAAAATAAAATAAAAAAGAGTATGCAAATGTCAAGTTCAACAAAATGTAGATAATGATTTTGGTAGACCAAATGCTCTCTTGCACTTCTAAGGTATTTCACCTAAAAAGAGAGAGATGTGGGCCAAAATGCTAATGTCTACACTCAAGATTAATGTAAAATGGATGAAATGTATTTAAATGTGATGTATAAATGCAATAAGTTGAAAGAAAGATGAGGGTAAGTGCACAAAGTTGATTCCATGAAATGTGGAAGTTTTTGCCTTAACCAAAAAATTGAAATCGACATTGAGGAAACGGGATCCCAATTTTAATAAATGGGATCCTGATTTTTAAAAATCGGGATCCCATTATGGTTCGAGATC